>JAHWLE010000136.1:0-36987 GCA_024679135.1 Phytophthora foliorum
CCAGCTGCAGCCCCGCGGCGACCGCTCGCAGCGCTCTGCCACCGCCAGCAGCGTGTCGTTCCTAGGGGCCATCGAGGAGTTCGTGGCCAAGTACCAGGTCATCAAAGTGTCCTGGAGGGGCAAGTACGAGCGCATCCTGGCGCTGGCTCCTACGCGCTTCTGCACCATCAACCCGCGGGACTTTGAGGTGACCAACACATGGTCGCTCACGGCCCTGCGCAGCATCAGCCTCGACGCGGCGGACAGCCAGGTGCAAAGACTGCAAAAAAAACGAAAATTTTAATTTTTGTTTACTGACCTCTTATTATTGGTGGTTGCAGGGCTTCGTACTGACGCTGAAAGGAGCCAAGAAGGACGAACAGCTGAAGCTGAGGTGCCGCTTCCGCTCAAGACTGCTGTCGGACTTGTACCGACTCAAGGAGAAGTACCAGCAGCGGAATGTGCGTCCGGACACGGGCTTCCAGTGCTCCAAGTGGTCCAGGAAGGGGGATATGATGAGCTGCATGCTGGACGTTGGGATGGATGGCGTGACCGTCACGCAGCCCGGGATTGTGCGCTCGAAGTACTTGTACACGGAGATGGAGCACGTGACGCTGCTCACGGACTCCCAAGACGGCTTCGCGGTGGGCTATACTGGACGCAGTCGACTGTTCTTTAACCAGCAGAGAGGACAGATTTACCACCGCATTCAGGCGGCGGCGGAAGCTGTTGGATGTAAGATCAAGGCGAGGCCGAACGTGACAGCGGAGAAGATCCAGGAGGAGAGGGGGTACTACGGATTGAACAATGGTGAGCCGTTTGTGCAGTTTCATGCACGGAAGCTAACGCCCAAGTATAATGAGCCACAGGAGCGCATCCTTTCTCTGCACGAGAAGGTGTTGGTCGAGCTGGACCGAGACGAGAAAGTCATCGCATGCTACAACTACTCCGATATCTACGTGCTCGTGCGCGAACCGACCAGTGCAAAGCAATTTGAACTCCAGTTCCGCAACGACCAAGTACGCACGTATGTGGCCAAAGATCGCGACGGTGTTCTGAGTGCGATCTATGATATTTGCGTGACTTGCGAGGAAAATCCCGAGGTATTCATTAGCGGCGTCGTGAACCAGCGAGGCTTGCGATTACTGCCATTTTCCGCCGTTGAGGATACAGCCGAGACTCAGTCCTTTTTCAATGACCCCTCGATTGGAAGTTGGTATCTTCAGCGAATGGCCTCAGTGGGGAAGTTCGGGAACTCCTCGAAAATTGGCGACAGAGGGTATGTAGCTCACTGCATTGCTTTGGAATTGAATGGATATAGTGTTGCTAACTGTTTGCATGTGGCACAGTTTTGTCGAGATTGTAGCTGAATTCAACGCGAACGTCCCCGCGAGTGGAATCCCGTACAATACGAAACACTCCGTTATTAGCGATGCTTTGCGGCCCATGTGTGCCCAGCTCTACTACGTCGCGAAGACAAAACCCGTGCAGGAACGCTCTGCGGTGACCCTTATCCAGGCACTGTTTCGTATTTCATCGTCCTACTATGGCTTTCGCGAGATTGGACAAGCTGGCCAGATCTCTGAGACCATCACGAACTTGCTGATCCATGGCGAAGAGTTTGTTGTGTTTTGGACAACGCTGCTGCTGAGGAAATTGACGGCGCACACTGCTTCAAGTTCAGCCAGTGAGTTGAAGAACTGTTGTTGTTAATAAGCGGCCTGGAAAGAAGTGGTTGACTCGTTTGCGTGATTGTCCGTGCTCACAGATCTGGATAAGGCCTCCTTGAGATATTGCGAGGAGGTGGAAACACAAAACAAGAAATTATTTCTCGCTAACACATACCTAACGCAATCTCTCATTACGCACCTGGAAGATATCGATGTGGAGCCGAATAGCAGGAACACGAATGAAAGACCAAGGGCAGGCTCTCTTGTCATGATGGGTTTGCTCCAGACCCTCGAAGGTTGCCTATGCTCTCGCGCTTCTACAACTGGCGCAGTGGAATTCATGACCTTGGTGGAAGGGGTGGCCAAGTTCTACAGCACGCTATTGAAAGTGCTTTTCCAGTCTCGCAGTGCGACCACCGTCGAGGCTTGTACGTATATGCCAGCCTCTATAATCTCCAGTTCCCCAGGATCTTACTTACGCTGCTTTGATATTATCCCCAGGCACACTACTGCTGAAGACCACTCTCGAGGAGTGCGATCCCGTCGTTGCTTCGAGTATTCGAGACAAGGCGTTGACAGAAGGAATTGTGTTACGACACTTTTACCAGGGCCTTTTCGACGAATCTTTTGATCAGCGTTGTGTGAGTCGGTATTTGGTGTCTCTGTGGATGAGCCACCACGATGGATCTAAGCAACTTTTGTCGCGAATGATTCCTGATGGTTTTTTCCATCTACTGAAGGAACCCCCTGGAACGCCAGCCCAAATCGAAGACTATGATCGATTGGAGCGCGAGGCAATGGAAGAGGAACGGCAGGAGCGCTTGCTAGAGTATACTGATGACGATCGCACATCTTCAACAAGTGAGTCGACATTCCAAGGGGGCTCGACGTATTGGATGTCTGGCGGTGACGCCAGCAGTGTTGTCGGTTCGGATATTCATCAAGAAAAAATTGCGCGAAAAAGCGTGTCAATGGGAGACATGAGAGCACGTAATGGGCATTCGGGTGGGCTCCAATCAGAGCATCGACGCCTATCAATGTCAAATCTGCCAATTCCAGAGGTTCGCTCGTCGTTTTTAAGCGAGCGGTCATCATTGACGTGGAATGGTACCAACGGACGCCGCAACTCTTTTGAAACACCGATCGAAAACGAGCAATCGAAGGCTAGAATGCTACGAAAGTTGAAGAGCTCAGTTGACGGAACTGTGACAAGCTTGCAATCTACAAACAACTCAGCCGGTGAGTCCAAGACACGAAGCGGTAGTTCACATCACCACGCACCTCGTCTCCGCAAGAGAGACGTCGCGCTGAGTTTCTTGGGCGCTTTGTCTGGTGGCAAAAAATCGCCGTCACACCACGGGCATAAATCTTTGAAGGGAAGACATTACGCAATGTCGCGCTCTGCGCGCGCTCAAGAGAATTTCCGTCTGCTCTTTCACATGCTCAGCCTAGACCATAAGGCCGTCGACATGATTTGGAGTAAACAAACACGAGGAGAGCTTCGGTATGCACTTTATACCGAAATCAAGCGTTTTACCCGGTTCCAAATCAACAGCGGCGGCATGAAAGCTCGGTGGAACTACGAAGATTTCCGGGTGTCATACGCTAGCCTAGGCAACGAAGTTGTCGTTGGTGGGTGCTACATTAGAATATTGGCACATTTACGAAGCAAAATGTCTTTCTTCGGAACAGTAAAGGAGGAGGACGACTTCGTAGCGCTAACCCCCGAACAGGTCCCTGTTCGAAACCCTGCAGCAGTACTGGCAGCACTGTATGTACGAATGCTTCGAGAAAACACCCATGCTGAGTACAGGGATGACCTGGAGACGTCAATACTGTGCACCAAATCGATGGGAGTTGTGGCAGCTGCTCATTCAGGATACGTAAATGCCGTGAACTTTGAAGAGGTTGGACATTTGTGGACGTTGATGAGTGAAACCGTGCACGCTTCGATGCTGGAGAGTTTCCTTCGTACGGTGCGGTCATTGTGCTTGCACCCCGGGAATGCGCGACGTGTGTTGAGTAATGAACACAATCTGGAGCTTGCTGTGCAGCTTCTCCAGCTGGCACATTCTACTAACCGTGAATTTGGTGACATCACCGAGCCGAAAAAACTTTGGATTCTCGAAACTGATGAAGGAGAACAGCTTGGACCGTTTAGCTTGAATGAACTCAAGCAGAAACGAGATGAAAAGCACACGGATATGAGCTCTTATTGGGTGAGACGTCAAGATGACCCTACATGCGAACCGTTGTCAACCAAAGCTAAAGTGATGGAAATCGCTCAATTACGATGGGAAGTGGGGGTTCTTGGCGATTTGCATCCGCTGCAGACGGCACATGACGCGATTAGCATTCTCCTTTCTGTGGCACGGAGTAACTCATTGCTAGGTGACGACAACACGCACGGTGGGGACCCAATTTTCCCTCCACCCCGAGGAAAAACGACACTTTGGGAGTATACTCGCTCGATTCTTCCTGTTTTAATCCGAAGTGATCATTCCAAGCTTTGGGAAAAGGTTGCTACCCTTCTCGAGTTTTTGTACACTGATCACCAGCCAGTTGGCGAATCACTTGAAGAAGACATTACAAGCCGGGCATCCTTGTTTTCCTGGGGTTTGTTCTACTTGGCATTCACTGGAGAAGCGCCCGATTTCAAGCCCATGGCTGGGCTGCTGAAGGCTACACACCAGGTTCAGGCTGGATTTCACGGGATCAGTGCGCTAAAGAGTATTCTTCCGCAAGATATGATCAACCTGCTCGAAAGATCATCTCCATCTGCGTTTACAAAGGTTTTCTGTGAGGGAGAGCAGTCACCTCAGGTGATTTGGAGTGCCGAAATGAGAAAACATCTACAGATCCAGTGTCAAGCGCATTTGCAAGATTTTGCTGCGGCCCTAGAAGAAGATGCAGCACGTGAGTGGTGTTTTTGCCCGATGGCTCCTGTTGCCTTCAAGGAACTTTCAGAAGAAGTTTGGTGTGGTGGAGTCTATTTGGGCCAGTTCTGTTCGCGCGAAAACTTCACCATTTCGGATCCCTTGGACTTTATGAAAGAATTAACAATGGAATGGCGTGCTGAGGTAAATAGACAAGACGCCTCCCTCGATTCTGCCCATGCACGGCAAATATTGGGCCTTACGGTGGAAGAAAGCAGTCAGATTCCTGATCCAACTCTTCGCGTATGCTTCAAAGAGAAAGCAAGAACACTGGGGCAGTCGAATATCCCCGCCGATGAGTACAACGAAAGGTTTGTTTACTCAGTATTTTAACCGGCTTTGCAGTACTGACGTATATATGTGCCTTTCACTAGGTTGAATGAGCTGCGAGAGGCCTACCGGGTTCTTACTTGCCCACGACCGACCTTATTGACTATCGGTCATGACCCAGAGAATTTGCTGCTCCTGCTTCACTCTTTGGTTATTATGTGTAACCGCTATCCAGAACAACTGTCTGACTATGAGTTTGACGCTTACGATCTACTACTTCCGCTGTTGGATGTCCATTGTACAGCTCAAGGAATCCCGCCCCAAGGCACTACCAAGGCCCAAACTCTTGAGATTTCAGTTTGCGCAGCAGAACTCGTCTACAATACGTGCGCAGTGTCTATCACGAACGGCGACATACTGCTGCAGCAGCCAGGTTTAAATTCTTTGGAAAAGGTCGTAAATTTCTGCGTTGACTCGATGGTTGGCTGTGAAGCAGTCCAAAACCCGAAATTACTGGAAGTCTGCTTCTTTTTGCTCCAAACTATCACCGGACTGTTGGCGTCTCCCCGTGGGCGAGATTGGATTGCGGAGTCACCAACATTGCTGGTGGATATGGTTCGGATTCTGTGGCTTTGGAACCACGCTGGTAAAAAGTCGTTCTTATTGTCAAAGATCACTCAACAAGTTCTCGAAGGTACGGCCTGTATTGTCTAAACTGATGCTGGAATGGGTTCTCACAATTTCGAACGCTTGAATGATTAATTGTAGGCATATCTCGAATGGCACAACTGAGGAAGAATCAGCAGCGCCTTGTCAAGGCCGGCGCCTTATGGCAATTGTTCTTGACCTTCTCGATATACGAGGTGAAGCTAGACGATATTACTGTTCACACTCGCTTACAGGAAAGTTTTGGCTCTGAGGAGGAAGGATTTGCGACTGTGGTTGTTGAGGTGCAGAATTTGTTGGCTATCATGGCCATTCGCGCTCTATGCAGGCTGGGAGGATTTTTTGCTGAAGGGAGCGAACTTCAATCGCCGGCTAATCCTCTGGTGAAGCAAGTTGTCGATGCGCTGATGACCCCGAACTTGTCCGGGTTGCTGCTACTCGGCAGCCACCACGAGTTCTTAAAGATTTTCCACGGAGAGTGTGAATCCTACACGTTGTTCTGGAACAGTGAGATGCGTCACGAGCAGATGAATTTTGTCTGTCCGAGGGCGAGCATTGAGCCCTCGGCAATGCCAACGGACGAGCACTACACCGAAGCTATCCAGTTCCGCTTCATGTACCTTGCAGACCTGTTTTACGTCGGTGGACTGTACATCGAGATGCTCATGGGAAGTCTTCTCGTCATTGAAAAGAGTCTGGTTCCGGCGCCAGTGTCTGGGCTGGGTCTGACCGAAACATTCTTCAGAGAATTGTTTTCATTTATTGACAGCGGAAAGCTCAACTGCCCCGAGTTTGCAAATGAGGAGGGAGCCGTGCAGACGCTTCCACCTTATGCTGGCTGGGGCATTGACGAAGAACAGCGGACAACAATGGATCGAGTTACTGCGCTGAATTGCTTGTCAATTACAACA
Source organism: Phytophthora foliorum (assembly GCA_024679135.1). Classification (NCBI taxonomy): domain Eukaryota; phylum Oomycota; class Peronosporomycetes; order Peronosporales; family Peronosporaceae; genus Phytophthora; species Phytophthora foliorum. Next base: position 6,433 of record JAHWLE010000136.1, read on the forward strand.
TCGGTGGCCCCGGCGCTAGTGGAGAAGAACCTAGTTGGCAATGATAGCGCAATGAAGATGGTTTTGCGGCTGCTATTTCCACCGGACAATGACGTCCACCAGAGCGAAGATGCCAAAAAGAGTTTGGTACTGACCCCGCAGCTATATCTTCCGTGCCGACTGCATTGCATTGCGACTCTGCAAGTCCTATCGACGTTGGAATACTTTGGAACTGCCTCGATGGAATACGGGATTTGTGATGTCCTCATTGAGCTGATTCACATTTGCCAAGACGTGGGACCGGACATCCTTGGGATTATCCGCAATCTGTGTGCATACGGAGCGGCAGCAAAATGCGTTTCAGAAATCCTGCAGTCGGGTGTCTACTTGGAATTTATTGGCTGGGTGTTGCTCGTGGAAGAAACCATCGTCGACGATGAGTTTAATGCTGCTGAGCGTTTGCGTATCCCGTCTGCGTTGGTTCTCTCAGAAATGATCAAAGATGGGGCGCCTTTGAATATTGAGTCGCGGCGCGCACTCTGCCGTTTCTTCTCCCCGGCGATCGTTCGGACAATTGCTTCGAGCCCGGACACGATCGTGGAGTTCATTTTGGTAAGATGGCCCACAACGATGGCACCGCGTATTTTGCTGACCTGATCACAATCTAATCGCTCTTGCTTATGTTTGTTTGCCTTGATCTAGGCTGACCACATGACGCCCGAGCTCGTATGGAATGTTGAGTTCCGCAATCACCAGCGCAACAATATCATCAACTTCCTCAACATTTATTTCTCGTCGACGTCGACGACCGAGACGGACGATGGCAACTTCACATCCGTAGTGGATTCGTTCGAGATTGATTACACCGGCCTCTACCCGGCTCCCATAGCTGGCAACGTCTACCTCACCCTGTTCATGGAGGATCCGACTTTCAACCTACACGATCCTCTGTACGTGCTCAAGGCATTGTTTGCGGTTGAAATGTGTACTGTTGTACTGATGCATTCATATTATTGTTAGGTATTTCATGACGTGCTTGTGGTCCGAGTTCGAAGTATTGTTCAGACAACTCGCTCATATGACGTCTGCGTTACGGGCGACGATGGCTCGAGCCGATGACGAGCTCATCCAGCACGACATTGACCTGGTGGACTTAGTGGGGTCATCGCTAGTATGCCTCTTGCAGGTAACGCTTTCAGCTTTGCTGCGCCTGCTTGACAAGCGAGCTAAACAACATATTGATCTTGCTGTATTCAGGTGGAAACTTCCTTGCTCGATAAAGTGGCAGAGCTGCAGATTCCGGCAAAATGTTGCGATTATCTGAACGATACGGTCCGTTCCCAAGCGTGTGAGACGTGTGTTGTCAATGTGGTGCGCATCTTGCGAGTATGCACCCTGTCTCGCAGGTGCATAATTTCAATGCAGCCCGTGTGCTCAACAGCATTGTCTTGCTTGATGGCGATCATCAACCCCATGCGAGGAGGCCCTCTACACTTGGAGGGTGCTTTCGTTTTGGAGATCATGCGACGGTTAGTATTGGAGTATCCAGAGCATGGCGACCGAGATGCGAGCGCCGGCATCGTGTATCTCTCTAGCCGGCTAGATCTATTTGGGTTCTTGCTCAACATCTTGGAGAACCCCGATGGGGTCGGCAAAGTGAAGGAGCCACATATCGTCCGGGCCGAAGCGATTGAGATTTTGAACATGCTGGAAAAGGTGCGAATCAAGGAGACACGATGCTGCAGATCGCACATAGACTAATATTTATTATTCTTGTTTTGTACAGGACCGTGTCCAAGGAAGCACCGCCCACCAAATACTGAAAAAGCACAAGAAGTGGCAGAAGAGTTACCGACACGAAGCCACTGACGTGGTGATGTCCATGTCGAATGAAGACCCATTTTTGAAACCTCTGTTTCCTGAGGCAGATCGCGTGATGCGCGAGTACATGCGCATGAACTCGCGCCACAACTCGGTAGTGTAGTACACCTCGGTACATGTACATGTAGTTTTCAGGGACCGCCCATTTTTGCGTGCATATACCAGTGCTAGCAGCTAAAGCTTTGAGCATGTATGCTACCAGGTGACGCTGCCCGCCCAATGCCTCATCGGGGTTGCTGCTCGATATTGTGGAGATTTTGTAGCCTTCTGTGTTAGACACTCCCGAACACTATCTCGACTTTGGTTTGGTAAACTCCACATGTTCCCTTGGTGCTTCAACTCCCCAACTCAATTCAGAAAAAGGCAATGAAACGTACAAAATCGACTGGACAACGACTGTATTGTTGTGCATCGCTGGAAAGCGAATTTGTAAATGATCTGTCTGCGCCGCTACGTTTCACTACAAATTTGTACTTCGAAGTGCAACTCACAGGTTTGCTAGGCATCCTAGGATGAACACTGTTCATTGAACAGCAATAATCTGAACATAACCTGAACATGTTCCTCTCTCTGCCTGTCAAAGCGATCCCAAAAGGTCGCCATATCCTTCACGTTTGACTCGCCACTCTGATCTGACAGCCCTCGAACCATATTTAGCCAATACGTTTAGTGTGTGTGGGCATGACACGACACTTTGTGGTGTGGTGGCTACTGCTTTGGTTTGCGAGCTCTACAGCACAGACGACGGAGCCCTCGATAGTTGCGTTCGTGACGGCAACAGGCGGTGCACTGCACTTGAAATGGTGCGATGCGTACAATTTTTTGTTTGTGTTGCACTTGTGATAGCTGGTTCGCTCATTTGGCCGCATTTTTGGTTGGCATTTCCAGGACGGTCTCGTCGGCTTGGATCACTTCCAACTCGAAGGATGATGTTACGAACTTTCGGATGGTTCTGGATGGCAACGAGGTCGGGAACACGAACCCAGATATGACTTCCTACGACCTGTACGGATTGACCAGCAGCACGGAGTACACTTTTCAAGTGAACGCGAGCTTTATCGATGGGTCGTTGGCGTCACCACTGTACTCGGATGTGATTGTTGCTACTACTTTGGATCGTTCAGCACCTGGTATTCCTGCCGCTCCGACGGAATTGGCAGTGAGCGGTGGATTTGTTCAAGTGAGCGTGCTGCCACCTTTAGATTCCGGAGGCACTGTTCTTTCCCGTGTGACGATAGTTGTTTGGCGGCTCAGCACCTTGACTGAAGTGCTACGGCAATCCCTGTCTCCTGAAGATTCGGCCTTGCTCACCTATGATATCTACGGCTTAGATGCGCTAACGAGCTATCGAATTTCAGCGTTTGCAACTAACGAGGGCGGTCTTTCATCTTCAGAAAGCAATCCTTTGAATGTCGCTACCAAATCGCTACAGATTCCTGGCCCGTGCCCTTCACCAACAGTATTGAGCACTACTGGTATGTCCAGTCTTGGTTAGCAAACCGATGCGCTGCTTTCTGATCGTGTTACATGGTGGCTACTGCAGGTGCTTCAATCGTTCTGAAGTTAAACCCGCCACTCGATGATGGTATTGCTACTTTGTAGTGACATCTTCCCTTACAACGGCTTGCTGACAAACGCTTATGTGCTCAGGTGGAGGTCGAATACAAGGCTACAACGTGTACATGACAACCCAAGATGTTGGCGATTTCATGGAGGTTGGTAGCACATTCGGCTCGGACACTATTGATACCGTGGAGATTTTGTCTTCTTCCGAGGTGGAAAATCAACCACTTCTTCCAGAAACCCGGTACATCCTCAAGGCAGTGGCGGTAAACCTTGTTGATATCTGTATCTCAGTGCCAAGCAGTCTGCAGTTTGCGAATGCGACAAATGCAACGACTGCGGCAGCTGCTGTACCTGGTCCACCACCAAGTCCATACTTTCTGAAGGCCAGTGGGGGGATGATAACGATGAGCTTGATCAAACCTTTTAATATGCAAGGGGCAAAACTCACTGGATTTTTGATTGTAATCGTCGACGACGATGGCACTTCATTTACGAACAGCTTTGAAGCTGGCGACGATGCGACGTACGATGCGGCACTTTTAAAGGCAAGCACGAGTTACTCCATCTCCGCTGCTATAACTACGAACCTGGGTACCTCTTCGTATAGTACGTCGACCATCATGAACACGACAGCCTCTTCATCTCCCACACCACCTCGCAATATCAAGGTGATGAATGTTACTGGAAGCAGTGCGAGAATGGAATGGTCCTTGTCACTTGACAGCGGAGGTGTCGATGTAACAGGTGCGTTTGGTGTCACAGCATGGAAATGTCATGACTAACTTACGGAGTTCTTTGACTAGGGTACACAATCTTTTTAATTTCACTCGGCAGCCAAGAGGAGAGATATGCACTCTCATCTTTTACGTTATTGGAAGATCTAGCTGCTGAAACATTGTACACGGTAAAGGTGATTGCCACTAATGCAGATGCGAAGAACAGTTCCCGATCTGTCGGTGTTACCTTCAAGACACAGGCATCGACACCTCCAAGTGAACCACAGGGTATATCATCGATTTTTGTCTCTGGAGGAGCGATTGAAGTTGCGTGGAATCCACCAAAGGATCGAGGAGGGGGATTGTTGTCCTCAATGGGGTACAAGATCACCGTATTATCCGCCATTTCATGCTTTGACAAAGAGACCGTGGATTCGTGCTCAAAATGCAACTCCGTAAAGCTTTCGGTGGAGCAATACGAGCTAATCAAAAGCGCGTCTGTGTGTGAAAAAGCAACGATCAGTTGCCCCGATGGTTCAATGGGTTGCTGTCTTACTCGCGAAGACAGTGGATACACGTACCGAATGCCGTGCGGGCGTATGGTGTCTGCAAAAGAGCCGAGAACTGCGAAAGGCACAACAGCCGCAGTCTTCAATGGGCTGAACTACTCGTCGACGTATTATTTCGGTGTGCAAGGGATAAATCAGGCTGGCAGAAGTGATAGCACTGTTTTCCAGGGACTTCGAACGACGTGAGGAGATTGCAGAAGTTTCTTCTCTTCTACATCTCACTAACGCAGCACTTTTGTATGCTGTACATATATCCAGGAGTCAAACCCCACCTTCGCACGCTTCAAACTTACGCCAACTATCAGCAACTGGCGGATCGGTGCAGCTCACATGGGATGCACCTCTGGTACGTTGCATTTGCTGTTCTGTCCCGAGATATGGCAAAGCATCGATTAAAAGTTAATGTTTACATTTGCTGCAGGACACTGGAGGAGGCCCTGTTGTTGGCTATCATGTGTATCGAAACTACGAACTGTTGACTTCAAGCTACATTATTCCCCCGTACATGGACTGTGGTGAAATCGTGGCAGACACTGCGTATGTGTACGGTGTTGCTGCTGTGAACGCTTCACTGGTTGAAGGTGCCATAACATCTACGAAAATTTCCACCGAGTCAATGTCTACCCCGTTGCCGCCCCTATTATCTTTAACTGGGCGCACGTACAACTCGCTGCAAGTAAGCGTAACCCCTCCGTGCGATACCGGCGGCGAGGTATCATTGAGTTACCAGTACGTGGTGAAATATGCAGGGATCGAGGTTGATTCGGCCAACTTCAGTTGCTGTAAATTTGTTGTGAAGGCTCTGGAACCGAACAACCAATACGTTGTCGCTGCCAGAGTGGTAAATACGCTGTCGTCACCATCGCTTTGGGCTGAAGAAACATACAAGACAACATCCGGAATCCCGCTGAACCCTGTGGCTTCAATGTTAAGAGTTAGCACCTACAGCGCAATTGTAGCGCTTGGATCCGAGCCGTACGATACGGAAATTACTTCTTACGATGTATCTCTTTTTCAAGATGATATTGAGATTCATCAAGAAAATGTAATGTGTGAAAATGATGGCGATGTTGGCAAATATGCATGCCCGAGTTCATATAAATTGGGGACACTGGATAGTGAGACAAAATACAAAATCAGTGTCCATGCCAATGGCCCTCTTGGGTCAAGTGATTCAGACCCAATTTGGTTCAATACGAGCGGCATTTCAACGGGTAGGTTATGATTGAAGCGGTGATTGGCATTGATATACTGATCCTTCTGTCGATGTTGTAAGCAGGAGTGTTCGGAATGGCCAAAACAGACTACAGCGCCGATAAGGACGGCGTCATCCGCACAGTGGTGCTTCGAAGCAACGGAACCTCAGGGTTTGTTGCCGTTGGTGTGAACATGACTGAGCCTGGCACAGTACTTCTACAGTGCAAAAGCGTCCCTGACGAAGGTTGTTGTTGCACTTTGTATTTGGCCACATCCGGCGCCGAATCGGAACCATGCAGCCTGACATTTGTCGATGGGCAGGAGAATGCAAATGTTACATTCACGATGTGGAATGATGACTCAGCCGAGCTTCTTCCGTCTCTTGTAGCCGTGGGCCCGTTTGGAGTGGACCTGGCTGGCCAGCATGTAGCTCGCTTACACACAGATGCATGGCAACAACCTGGGTTTGTGTCATTTTCCAAATCCCCATCTCAAGTTTTGGAGGACGCATCGTTTGCAATGGTGGACGTGGTGCGCCTTAATGGTACAACAGGGAACATAACCTTCGGTTTTGAGTCATTCGACATCACTGCGATTGCTGGAGAGGACTATATTGCTGTGAATGGAATTGGAGTGATGACAGACCAACAGACTAGCTCCCAGATTTGGGTTCAGGTCATTGACAACCACTTCATCAACAATGATACAGTTTTCGGTCTTCGTTTGACAGGACATTCAGTAGTGAATGACGGCAACCATTTGGTGACGCACACCTTGACGATTCACGATGATGAAAGTATCTTGAACACAGTCCCCCGTGAAGTCGTAGACATTTCTATAAACTACACGACAGGAGGAGAATTCAAAGTTGAGTGGAGACGCGCTGTTGATGACCCAGCCGTCGTTTCCGGCTACTTGGTTCGCATCTCAGCCGCTAATATGGGAACATTCTTCAATGTATACAATACGACTGCCTCGTCATTTACGTTGTCAGGCCTCTCTGCAAGAAGTGTGTACCATGCCGAAGTCGCGGCTTGGAATGCATTTGGCTTGGGGAAGTACTCGGATGCCATTGCTGTGGTAACAAAGAATATAACCCCCCCAAGACCCCCTCTCTCATTGAGCGCGGCAGATGTGACAAATACTCAATTTACATTGATATGGGAAGTTCCTCAAGATGATGGCGGAAGTGCGCTTCTGGGATACCGTGTGTCTGTCAAAGACATTGATGGAAATGTGTTGATGTCTGCCGCCATCAATGCTCAGGTTGTAAACTTCGTTGTTAAGGGTCTTAATGCTTCCAGTGACTACGCTTGCTACGTGTCCAGTTTTACTGAATCGTACCCAGATGTCGATGAAACGAAATCTACTGCGCAGATATCTGTTTCAACAACAGTAGGGGTACCACCAGGACGACCGCTAGCCGTAACACTGTTAGGGCAGCCTCGTGGAGGAGCTCTTACACTCATGATGGAACGACCCAAGGACACGGGAGGAAAACCTTTAACTTATTGCACGCTTTATATGCGCAAGGTTGTCGAAGGCACTGACACAGAATTCATAGTTAGTTGTAATGTGGAACTGGCAGGGTTAGAAAACCCTTCATGTACTGTCAGAAATCTCTTGGCGAGCACAAAATACGAGGTGTACACTGTATTCACTAACGCGATGGTACGCTAAACTGTTGTGGAATTTCTGATCTTGAAGTCCGTGCTTACTATGTTGTTGTCTGCTTTAGGGAGATAGCCCGGAAGGAGAGCGTGCAGTTTTTCAAACTAGTGCTACAATTGACTTACCTTCACCACCTCTCAGTGTGCGCGCTCCAGTTATTACGGCCGGCAACATTGAGCTTCAATGGGACACACCTGATGACTTGGGAGGGACATCCCATGTGGCTGGCTATATCGTTTACCAAAAGTACAGTGTTTCATCAGACGGCTACTTCACTCTTTACGACGGGCAAGACTCTACGGTGCGAAGTTTCACTGTTAGGGGCCTAAAAAGGAGTTCGACGTACGCTTTTGCTGTCGTCGCTCTCAATGACGCTAGCTTTTGTGCTGATCCTGCCTCCTACAATGTTAGCACATTCTTGGAAATCTCGACACTGTCGTATAGCCGTTTGGCACCTCCAGAAAAGCTATACCTTATATCTGCAACAGGTGGAGCAATTACAATTGGATGGAGTGCTCCAGAAGACCTAGCCGGTGTGGAATTGGGAGGGTACTATGTTGAATTGGTGAAAACTAGCACCGGCGATGTTGAAAACTTGGGCAGTGTTCTGCCCATTGAGGCAGAATTTACTCATTATGGTCTTAATGAAGGTACATACTATAGCTATGCAGTTACTGCTACGAACCAAGATGGATCTAGTGAGAAAAGCGTTATTTTCACAACAGCCACATTAGCTGCCTCAAAGCCGACTGAAGTACGAGCATTACGTTATTCAGACGTTACCGGTGGTAGTGTCTTGTTAGCTTGGGACTCTCCTCTCGATAGTGGTGGTCTTCAAGTCCAGCACTATGAAATTTCTCGAAATGGGCGATCAGACATATTTCGCACAACTACTACCGTATTTGAAGACCGGTCTGGTTTGAATGCTGATACAACTTATACATACAAGATAGCAGCTTTCAATGGGTTGTACAGGAGTCCCGCCATCTCTATATCAGTCACGACTGGGCCGCCTTCGCTGCCAGACCCACCACGATTTGATCTGGTACCATTTGGAGGAAGGATTGAAGTTTCATGGTTGGCACCCGAATATTCGGGTGGTATCCCAATTAATGAGTATGAGATCTCATTACTTACTGCGGATGGATTGACTACGATCGAGAGCATCACTACGAATGTATTGAATTGTACGTTTGGGCATCTTCCGGCGAATGCAGAATACAGCATGTCGGGGAAATCGTACAACGAGGTAGGAGGGAGCACTATAGCGAATGTAGTCATCAGTACGGGCCCAATCGATGCTCCTGGTGCTCCCCCAAAGCCTAGTGCAACGGATATTCGTGGTGGAAGTGCTTCTGTTCATGTTGGAAATCCAGCTTATACTGGTGGCGAGGATGTCACGCTGAATTTGTACATGGATGGGGATAAAGTGCATACTTTTCTTGCGGGTGAATGGGATACGACAGTCTACGGATTAGTCGCAGAGACAAAATACGCATTCCGAGTTTCGGCCAATAACTCACACAGTGAGACCAAAAGTGAAATTCTAACCATAACAACGACGGTAATTTCGAATCCAGGACAAATTCAAAACCTGCAAAAGATATCTGTGTCCGTCAGCCAAATGGTGCTAACCTGGGACGTCGTTCAAGATACTGGCGGGGACACACATATTCAGTACAGTGTGACTTTCTACAAGTCCAGCAGTGATGGTGTTAAGGATGATCTTGAACCTGAGCAAGTGCAAACATCAGACACGAATACCATCTTAATCAAAGATTTGCAGTACTCCTCCTACTACACCGTAACTGTGGTTGCAATGACGAGCACTTCCCTTGCCGGGGGTGCTAGCTCGTCGCTTTTAGTGGCAACCGATCAACCGCTCGAAGGTGTAATCGTAGCTGCACTCTCCGAGATGACGGTGAATGAAAACGCCGTAGCGGTGTCAATACCAATTGCGCGGGTGAATGGTTCGTATGGGGATGTTTCTTTCTCTATTGAGACATATGATGACGATGCATTCGCTGGAATCAACTATGTACATACAACAGAAGCAAAGATTCTGACTGAGAACATCAAAACGGATCATATTGACATTCCAATCATCAATGATATGACGTACAACCCTGGCATCTCATTTACGGTGGAGATTACGGATACCAACACAGGTTTACGAACTACTACTCGTGTCGTACTAGAGGACGATGGCGATGCTGGGTATATTTCATTTGTAAAGACAACATTAACGGTCTACGAGTCTAACCGAACAACTGATCTTATTATCACTCGAACTGGTGGCGTTAGCCCTGCAGCAGTTATACATCCGGTAGTTCTTGAAAATGCAAGTGTGACAGATCGATTTCATTTACTTGATTCAAACATAACGTTCGCTGATGGAGTTGCAGAGCAGTTAGTATCGGTAGAAATCAGTGACGATTTTGAGTTTCAATACGTTGACGACAGTATCACGATTGGTTTTAAGATCCTCGATGGTGGTGTGCTATATGGAACAAACACAAACGTTACTTTGACTGCACTCGATGATGGAGATATCTCACTGCCAAAGCAGTGTACAAATCTTAAGCTAAAAACTATAACTGGTGGTTCACTCGAGCTTCAGTGGACTTCGCCGGTGGATCGTGGCGGAAGAGATATCGCACTGAGCTACTCAGTAAACGTCGTGCAGGCCAATACTGCGCTGGCTCGTACCCAAACTTCTGATACCGAGACGGTGATCGTGTACGGACTGAGCCAATCGACGTCCTATTACGTGTCTGTGCAGGCTGTGAATTCTTTAGGGTCTGGTTTGGTCAGTACGCATTCAATGTACACAACTTCGTCCGCGACATCTCCGACAGCACCTCTCAATATTCGAGTTGCCAGCTTATCGAGTTCTATCGCTCAGATTGCGTGGGTAACTCCTTTGGATGATGGTGGGTCTCCAATCATTGCGTACACGATTTACCATGTCTCCGGAACCAGTACGCTTTCTGTGTTTAATTCAACGGATTGTAGTTCACAGACAGTTTGCACTGTTTCCGAAATTAGGCAACTTCTAGCACAGACAAACTACAGCATTCAAATTCGAGCATCTACAGCGTTTAAGAGTGGTGCCTTATCTGAGATGTTGACGTTCGGAACCCCTGAACCCACTTTCCCAGATGCACCGCCGCTGGCTGTTGTTTCCTGGGCCAGCGCAGGGGCGATGACAATTCAAATGTCCGATCCAGTGAATATCGGTGGATCCAATATCAAATTGTACATACTTTTTATGCGAGCTGAAGGCGATAATGTTTTTTCCTCCATTTACAATAATGCGTCTAGTGGGCACACAGTGTATGGATTGCGATATCAAACGGGTTATTACTTTAAGTATCAAGTGGAAAATGCGGCTGGTCCAAGTGACTACAGTCCTATTGTATACCATGAAACTCTAGCAAGGTCTCTGCCTAGCGCGCCATTGAATGTACAAGAAGAAAACAAGACTGGTGGTTCAATAACGCTGTCGTGGGACCCGCCACTGGATGTTGGCGGCCATCCCATTACAGGCTACACGATAAGGATTGTATCTATTGGCGGTAACCCGACCAATGTTGTCGGATACGATGGTAAAGGCATCCCAGCGCGAGAAGGAACAGTTTACAGTCTCACAGCTAATACGGAATATCGCATGCAAATAGTAGCGTACCTAGAGGTCTCGAACTGCTTCGACTCCGCAGAACAGGCATGGAGCGAGGTCATTCGCGTAAATACGTCAATTGCAACAGCGCCAAGACCCGCACCAGAACTTCTCGTCGGGCGTTATACGGGTGGAATTATCGAGCTGGTTTGGGTAGCACCGAAAGATAAAGGAGGTATTCCGCTGACAGGATACACACTTTACGTTCTCGATGCGTCTGGAACAGCAAACAACCTTTTTGAAACCAACGATGCAAGTGCGTCTTCGTTTGTCCACAATGATTTAACGGCATCTACACGCTACTCGTATTTGATCAGAACATTCAATGAAGCTGGCACAAGTCCTAATAGTTCGACCCTCGTTGCGACTACAGACACGATAGGCTTTCCGTCGACACCTTTGAATGTTCGGCAATTGACCTACAACACTGGTGGTGCGATTACGATTGGATGGGATCGATCGATCGATACCGGAGGGCAGCCCATAGCGGGGTACGAAGTTTCTCGTGACGGAATGCTCGTGAGCGGGACTTTATCTGCAATTACGAGGAACTTTACCGACAACATGAGCTTGGTAGCTAGCACGAGCTACAACTTTACCGTGCGAGCCGTAGCTCAAAATGGAATTTCTTCGATGGCTAGCGAAGAATGCCCAACAAAAACAACGATGGCCACTAAGCCACAGAAGGCCCAATCATTAAGCGCGGTACCAGGATCTAGCTATCTGAATGTGTCGTGGGTTCCGGACGGAGATTCTGGTGGGCACCCGATAACTTCGTATGAAGTAAAGCTGATGTTGGGTTCAACACTGATTGGGACTAGTACTGGAACTGCTACCAACTTTCTCTTCAAAGGTTTGACTGCAAGTACTATCTACTCCAGCTCCGTCAAAGTTTATAATGATGTCGGGGCAAGCGAAGAGGTGAGTGCTGCAATGACAACAACCGCATTGACCAAACCCAATTGTCCAGAAAATCCTTTAGGCACGTCTGTTTTTGGTGGTAACTTCACAATTCAAGTTGAGCCACCACAGTTCACCGGCGGATCGCCAATAACAGACATGAAAGTTTACGAATATGTTCTCGGGGTGGCGAAATTGAAGGTGACGTTGAAAGTGGTTGCTGGAGTTCCAACCCAATACACCTTTTTTGGTGTGAGTGAGTCGACCAAATATGTTGTTGCTTGCTCGGCTGTCAATTCAGCCGGCGAAAGTTTTTTAAGTGAAAATACCACAATTCAAACGACGACTTTAAACCAGCCAGGGCCAATCCTGCTGGCTCCAGTGTTTGCTGGGGCTACAGGAACAACTCTTTCGTTTACATGGACCCCGCCGGCGGACACTGGCGGAAGTTTGGATTTGTCCTATTTTGTTCGTGTCGTGAATTCCAGTTTTGAGGCGATGAATCCATCCATTAATCTTTCGTTTACCGCAACACAACTGGCTTACAACAGTTCCTACAATGTTTCCGTCTCCGCGACAAACAAAAAAGGAAATGGCATTTGGAGCCCTGTTTATACTGCTAAGACGCAACCTGATACCGCTGGTGAGTTCAGTTTTGCGGTAAATAGTGTATCCGTTTTCGAGAATGCGACTCAGATTGCTCTCATCGTGCAACGAGTCTCAGGTCTTAGTGGCCGAATAACGCTTACCTTTAGAACGGAGACTACTGGAACCCGGCCAGCAACTGTGGGTTCTGACTATGCAATCACAAAAGGTTCGAACATAACCACAGGAACGATTGTGTTCACGCCGCTGCAGAGTCAAAATTCAATTGTGATTCTCATCTTGAACGACGAAGAGTATGAAACACCTGATGAGATGTTTGCTGTTCGTATTGTATCCGTTGTATCGTCCGAAAAAGAAGGTTCACCTAAGATCGGGAGCAACAGTGTGGCTACTGTAACAATCGTAGATGATGGAGATGCTGGTTTTGTCAGTTTTGAAAAGCCAAACTATTCCTTTTCTGAAGATGCCAGAACGGCAACTATCTCCATCATTCGTGAATATGGCAAAAGTACTAGTATCTCTCTCTCCTTTGACTTTTGGGGTGGGACGGCATCTGCAGACTCGGATTACCGCAAGGCAACAGCGCCGATCGTGATGGACAATGGTGTCACGATTGCAACTCTCACTTTTACAATTGTTAACGACAAGACATTCGAGTTTCCAGATGAATTCTTCTTTATTAGGATGGCAGTAGTCAGTGGTGGCGCCAAACTGGGTCAACCCCTGACTCGTGTGACGATTCTAGATGACGGCGACGTCTCTGATCCTGGCACGTGCCCACCTCCAGATTTAATATCGCGGACAGGTGGAGCAGCGACATTTGCAGCACACTACCCCGAACATAACGGAAGTACAACAGGAGCGATATCAAACTATGTGGTGCGGCTTAGTACCGAGACAAGTTCGGTTGATTTCATAAAGGCAGTGGCACCGACGTTTACGATTGGAAACTTGACCGCTTCGACACCCTACAACATTTCAATTGCTGCGAGTAGCTCATTTGGAAATGGGGCCTTCAGTAAAGACACTCAGTTTTCAACGACAACCCCAACACCCCCTGGTGCAATTGCTTCTCTGTCCGTTGAATCCAAGACGGGTGGTCGAATATCATTGACATGGTTTTCTCCTAACGACACGGGAGGAGTTCCGATCAGCAAATACCGCGTTTATACCAACTCCCAGGTACGTCTTAAGACTATATGCTTGTTGCAGTATTTAAATTCTCATATCCCGCTTTGAGTTGTAGATCGTCGCCGAAAATTTACAGCCGACTACGCGTGCAACAGCGTATGGGCTGGTTGCGAGTTCAACGTACAATTTCTCTGTTCAGGTATGATGAATTGTTTTGTCCTATAATACTACCGATTGACTCACGAACTCCCAACTGAATTCGTTCCGGCAGGCAGGGAACGTAATAAATGGCATCGACACGTGGGGCGACATGAGTTCTTCATTCAGGTTTTCAACGGCAACAGTAACTCAACCAGGCCCACTTACCCTCCATCCAGAACCGTACAATAATGCTACTGGAGGCAAAGTCTATCTAAGCTGGAAAGCCCCGCTCGACACAGGTACTGACAGGATTTAAATTGTATGTGAGATGTCTGCCTGCTGACGTTTTTTTGGTTTGAAATAGGGGGTACAAGCATTTCCTCATATTCAATCTTCGCCACAAGCTCCTATCGACCGTGTTTTTTAGCAGCGACGGTGTCGCCAAAATCGGAGTCATTATTTGCCCCAGTGGCAGGTCTGAACGCAAGCACTGCGTACGAGTTTTTTGTCTTGGCTATCAACGAGGTAGTATCGGTAAAACTTCCAGGAAGTTTATCGATCGCGGAGGGATCTCGAGTTATGCGCACAACCAGTGATTTATCAAGTTGGTTGTTCGTCGGATCTGTTGTCGCAATCGAGGTTTGTCGACTGTGCACACTTTTGGACAGTATCCTTCGTTTTCTAATGCTTGTCCATAGGATGCTTGGTTTGTAGTCGGGGACATGTCAAGCGCAGCAACTGGGTCTATTCAATTGAAATATGCTCATTCAGCAGCTTCTATTGTGAGCCAATCGGGTGGGAGATTAGGACAAGCTTCAACTTTCACTGTGCTTAGCACTTCAGCACCAACCCTTCCGGACGTCCCACCTGCTCCGATATTATCAATCTCGACTGGTGGAATGATAAACATGACTCTACTGTCCCCCGAAGATACAGGTACTGTCGAATTTCTTGAGCTGCCGAACAGTTGATTTAGTACTAAGGTCGTGGCGTTTGTCTTCAGGTGGCATTGCGATCTTGGGCTTCTCGCTTTACTGGAATGGAGAGAAGCTGGATGAGGATTTTTACTTGAAAACGACATCGAAAGCGAACTATCTTCAGAGCAGGGCGTTTGTTTCTGTGGCACAGTTGGAGCCAAATACGAGCTACAACGCGAGTGCAGTAGCCCTAAATTCTCTTTCGCTTTGCTACTTTGGACGAGCTACGACTGGACCAAATGCGACTTTTTCAACGACGAGCGTCACTGCCCCCGGAGCGCCACAGCTAGTGGCGTACAGAAAAACAGGCGGCGGTATTACGATGAATCTAATCGATCCCCACGACACCGGGGGAAATGATATCCAGCTTTATTGGCTGTACTACAAACAAAATGAAGCAGCAGGCGCTTGGCAGCTCGCGTATACTGGGGCCAGGCACCAGGCTACAGTCGCACCATTAAAGCCTCTGACGGATTATGCCTTTCTCGCATCCGCCAACAATGGTTTTTTCAACTCGATAAACGCGTCGGTGAAAGTCGTCAAAACAACAAACAGATCACCCCCTGGATCATGTGACCCCCCCACACTAGTGAACTCGACAGGAGGCATGATTGCACTGTCTTGGAAATATCCTGCGGACGACGGTGGGTCTATTGTTACGGATTTCTATGCTACAATTGCATCTAGTCTGGATGGGTCGGGAAGAACGACTGTGAAGACAAATACGACTGCGTGTGTCTTCTACCGGCTACTCGCTGAGTCAAGTTACGATGTGGTAATACGCGCTGACAACTCATTTGGTATTGGTCCAGAAAGCGCTATTGCCACGTTTAAAACTAAGGCTGCTACACCGCCAGAAGGTGCAATTAAGGTTACTGTGGAAACAACTACCGGTGGGGCAGCGGTCATTTCGTTTGATGAACCTATCGATCTCGGTGGGGCACTACCTAGTGACATGATCTACTGCTTCTACCTGGATAAGGACAACATTTTGAACGTGTCGTATTCAAGCTTGGAAGATGACACATTTGGCGGTAGCAGTGGAACTAGAAGAATATCTGAAGTGGCTAATCGACGATTAGCCACTTCATCGGTATTTTCAAATATTCTTGTAGGTGGCATGGACCCAGAAACTCTATACGAGATCCAGATTCGTCCAATTAGCAAATACGCTAGTGGTGGGATATCATCTTCATTTGCTGTTGAGACCACAAGTCCAACCATCCCACTTGCCCCAGTTGAATTGACTGTGGATCTAGTCACGGGCGGTTTCGTTTCACTGTCGTGGGCAGCACCAGCAGATTTGGGAGGACTTCCATTGAACAGCTACTCACTTAGCATAGCCAGCTCTAAGGATGGTCCGTTCACTGAGTCTTACAACGATATGGCAAGAACAGCATCAATTGATCTGCTAAACGCCAGCACGAAGTATTGGGTTTATGTAACGGCACGAAATGATGAAGGAGAATCACCGCCCAGCTCTATCCTGATGTTTTCTACTCGAAGTATAACCCCTCCCAGCTCTCCTCAGGACCTACTAATTGTATCTGTAGGATACGATTCCATAAAGTGCACTTGGAACATGCCCAACGATGTTGGTGGAGACACAATCGATAATTATATTGTGACAGTCACGAAGACGAATGATCCGAATGCTTTGACTCAAACCTTCACTACAAACGATACGTCTACGACTTTAACCCAGCTAATCTCGTCAACTTCCTATTCAGTTTCGGTGGTAAGTACAACCACAACGATTTATACCTCTTTGTAGAAGCTTACTAACGCTCGTCAACTTGGTGATGTGTATCTTCAACTATCAGACAGCAGAAAATACCGTGCGAGATGTTGGTTCGGCAAGTTTCTTGCGATATGCAACCACGTCATCTGCACCCAACAAACTAGCGGCTCCGCAAGTTGGATGCGGTAAGGAATGATTATTTATTGTACTTGTTTTTCCTTTTTGTTTACTAATTTTCGCGCATTCTTTCATCTTTGCTGATTACAGTTTCACATGACTCGGTTGAACTTTTATGGTATTCATATACCGGAGCTACTAGCTATAACGTTTATCGAAACGGAATCAAAGTTGTCAACAGCGTATTGAGTCCAATGGTCGTCGACAGTCAAGAGCTCTCTGCGGGGGCCTCCTATCAGTATACAATTCAGGCTGTTACTTCGGCTGGATTATATAGCAGCGACCCAGTCAGTGTGACGACGTTGGACGCGTCGTACACATCAACTGATGCTATTTGCCGGGGCAACACGGGGCATATCAACGAAATCAACTATGCGAATAATGTCAAGAAGCGATGGCGAATAGATCCGACTACTTCTTATACCTACATCACGTTGACGGTACGAATTTCTGTATACAGACTGGTATAGCTCAAACTGACTTGTACTTGTGACATCTCTTTCGTAGTTTTCGTCATTTGTGCTCGAGTGCGATCACGATTACGTGGAGATTATTGATGCATCGACAAAGGAAACGTGGTGGAAAGGTGGCTGTGAGCGAACAGGACGTTTTGTTTACCAAACTGAGGCCTCAATTATTATTGTATTTACAAGTGATGCCAGCGTTGCGCATAAAGGTTTTGCGTTGCAGTATGAAATCGATGGAACGACAGACAGCACTCGAATCCCTCCACCAGGTGATGGCACCGTTTGCACTAGTCATGGACGCAATCAAATGGATGGAAGCTGTATTTGCAGTGTTGGATTTACTGGGGAAGGCTGTAACAACCGCATCGTTTGTTGCTCAGACCCGACGAAGTGCCACCACCCTGTGTGTGATGTGGACCCAGCGAAAGTTATCGTTGTATCGGAGGAATTTGGTGACGAAGAACATGGAACTGGTCAAATGATGGATGCAAGCGAGAAAGGAACTGCGTCAAAAGCTGTCAAGACATTGGCCAAAGCTGTGGCTTTGAGTAAGGATACAAGTATCATTCTTGTCTACCCAGGAACATACTCCGGCACACTGAATCGTGACCTTCAAGTTCTTTCAACGAACCTCACAATTACTACCTTGAAAGGCCCGTTTTGGACTACTATAAATTGCGAGGATGCGGCACGTTTTGCTTCCAGCACGTCTTCTATCATGGTAGTGGAAGGGATAACATTGCAGCACTGCAAGGAAGAAGACGGGGGAGCCTTCAAAGTTGTCGATAGTGAATTTATCGGTCAAAATATGCTCATCACTGACACAATTGCTACACGGAATGGTGGCGCATTCTTTGCTAGTGGCAGCAACGTTACTTTAAGGCAAGTAAGCTTGACGAAAAGCTCGGCTGGAACGGAAGGAGGGGGTCTGTACTTTATGGACTCGAAAGTCATGATGGTCGCATCTAATGTGACCAAAAGTGCCGCGGTTCGTGGTGGTGCGGTGGTTTTGAGAGGAGATGGCTCGATGTCTGCAATTGAGACTGTGTACATGGAAAATGCCGCATCGGAGAGTGGAGGTGGGGCTTTTGTGAATGGGTTTATCTCACTGAACGGCGTTTTGCTTCAAAGAAATGAAGCTACAAATGGAGGTGGTCTTGCCATGGACGGCGGACAACTGACAATGGAAAATTGCATAATCGCTGACAACAAGGCAAAGGCCGCTGGCGGGGGATTGATACTCAATGGTACGACAATTTTAACTATCATCGGCACCTCTATTCAAAGTAATGTGGCAACGACAAACGGTGGCGGTATATATGCTTCCGGTATTTGCACTGTTTCTTTCGACAAACAAGCGACTTCCCAGTCTTCAGTAATAGGGAATTCAGCATGTAAGTATTGCTTTTATAAGCGAGATAGATACAGTTATGCTGATGTCAAGCTCACCATGTAAACTGTGAATATTGGTGCATGCCATGCAGCGACAGGAGCTGGTATGTATATCATCAACGCACAGGCAAGCCTTGAAGGAATCCGTGTTGAAGATGGACTCGCCAGTGCATCGGGTGGTGGTATGGCAGTTGTGGATAGCTCCGTTGATTGGGCGAGTGTGGTGATTCAAGCTAACAAGGCACAGGAGGGAGGAGGTCTCGTGTTGCTCAATTCGCGTCTGACATGCAAAGGTCCGGTTCTTGTCACGGGAAACATTGCTGTGGATGGTGGTGCTGTATGGGTCAACAAGGGCACCATGGATGGTATTGTAGGTACTCAATGTCTTTCCAACACGGCCTCAAAAAATGGCGGTGCATTTTTTGTTGTAGGAGATGTTACTGTTAAAAACGTGAAGCTGGAGTCCCATGAAGCTGTACGCGGAGGGTGTATGTATGTAGGAAATGCAGCACTCAATCTTGTAGGTGTTGAGCTCACGGAATGCACTGCAAACGTGGCTGGGGGCGGAATTTGGATGATTAGTAGTCAAATTACTGCAGTCGCCGTTTCTGTTGGGTTAAGTGACGCACCGGATGGAGGAGGTTTGTACGCTAGCGCTAGTGCTATCTCCGGTGGTATGTCGATTAAATCTTGCAGTGGCATGAATCACGGAGGTGGCCTCTACCTAACAGGAGGCACAATCATCAGTGGAGCCAAAGTTGACGATTGTGAGTCAAAGGAGGGAGGGGCTGCATATGTTGTGGACTCTGATCTTAGCATCGAACAGACAACGTTAACCAATTCGCGCGCCTCCGAAAAAGGCGGTGGTCTCTACGCTACGAAATCAAAAGTCAAGTTACAAGACACAAATGTGCTAGATGATCACAGTGATTTGTTGGGCGGCGGTGTGTACCTGGAGAGTGTCACCGTCATTCATCAGAATTTGTCTGTTAAGCTCTGCGATGCAAATATTGGAGGCGGTCTTTACGTAAATAATAGTGAGGTTTCTGCATTGAGTCCGTCATCATCTTCACAGATTTCAGAGAACAAAGCATTTGATGCTGGAGGAAATGTTTTTATAACTGAATCTTCATCTGTTGAGAAGTTGGTTGTATCGTCGGGGAAAGCTGACTCCGGGGGTGGAATAACTCTTGATAGCAGTACTGCAACAATAAAAGGTTGCTCCATGACTAACAATTCCGCCTCATTTGGTGGAGGTCTTAATGTAAATAGTGGGTCGACCTGTACCCTGATCGATTCTGTCATTGAGACAAACACAGCAGAGGAAACTGGAGGTGGAATCAATATCGCGGACGCAGTTATTTGGCACAATGGAGTTTCGGTGTCGTCCAATGTTGCTCCATCTGGAGCAGGTGCATTCGTGACGGGAATAACGCGTATAGTGCAACAGATTAGCACCTCTCCGCAGGCATTGTTTCAAGGAAATTATGCTCCAACTGTCGACTCAATTAAAGGCTTTGGTGGTGGGGTTTATATCGCGATGACTAGCCGATTAGAAGCAAGTGGACTTGCGCTATTAGGTGGAAAAGCTTCTCGGGGGGCTGGAATATACGTCGATGGCGCGACGCTCACTCTAACTAATTCATCGTTTCAAAATGGATATGCATCAGATGGTGGAGGCGTATACGCCAGCTACGTCAGTACTTTGTCGCTGAGGAACTGCTCATTCGTTGGAAACAACGCTTCAATGTCAGGTTCCGGTGGTGCCATAGGATCTGGCGGGATACCTGGAAGCACCAATGCGCTTTCGATGAACAACTGCTCATTAATTGCTAACTCGGCTGGCGTCGGTGGTGGAATAATGGTAACGCAGACGAACATAACGGGATCAAACAACGTCCTGACAGAGAATAGTGCAAAGTCTGGCGGAGCCTTAGCTGTGCTTAGTGAAGGTTCAGTGATGCTCAGCAACTGGAACTTCGTTAACAACACTGTGGTAAAAAACGAGGTGGGCGTCCAAGGAGGTTCCATCTACATCACCCAAGGAATTATTACGATAACTGATTCACAGTTGATCAGCAACGATAAAGCCACTCTAGCACTGAATGGCGGAATCATTTACGTCGAAAATGCAGAAACAACTCTAACCATTGCCAATTCGCTATTGCATTCTGGACAAGGATACTCCGGTGGTATTATCTACTCGGCCAATGCCAAACTATACATCAAGAATTCAGCTTTGCACCGCGGGTTTGGATACGACTACGGAGCTGGAATTTTCGCCGTGAATACCCTCCTTGACATTGCTGACAGCTATTTCTACGACAATTTTGCCTATTACGACGGTGGGGCCATTTATATGAAAGACGGAGGAAAGTTGACCGCTCGCAATTCGTTCTTCGACTATAACTCTGTTCAGGATCGCGGTGGGGCTATCTTCTTATATCCTGGAGCAGGTGTGAATTGCACGGTGATCAACTCAAATTTTACTCGCAATACCAATGTCGGTTTCGGCTCGACGATTTTCGTGGGGAGAAGGAATACAGCCCAGCTGAATGGATGCATCATTTCTGGCAATGGTGACTCTGGTACAGAAGGAGGAGCACTAAACGTGATTGATGCAGTCGTGGACATCGAGGATTCGGTGTTTGAATTCAATACTGCCACGAAGGGAGCTGCGATTCAAATTAGTCGATCGGCTAGTTTAGCAATGAAGCGTACAATTATCCGAAACAATTCAGCTAGCGTTCAGGGTGGGGCTCTACATGCTTCTATTAGAGCGATTGCTACGTTTGCCGACTCAATCGTTGAAGCAAATGATGCCAGAGAAGGAGGAGCTGTGTACGCGATGGGATCTGCCGTTATTACGCTGGTGAATGCCACCTTTAATGACAACAACGCAAGTTCTTTCGGTGGCGCAATTTCGATGAGAGGAAGTGCTGCATTAATCGCTAGAGGGAGCTCGTTTGCTAATAACAAGGCGTATACTGGTAGTGCAGTTTCAATTCAAGATAATGTCTCCCTGTCTGCGATGAACAATGAATTCCAAAACAATACTGTCAACGACTTTGGGGCTGGCATCTACATTGACAAGGTGACAGAAACGAAGACCCAAACGGTAAGCTGTAAAACCGCACGATTTAGTGGAAATACAGCAGTTGCTGGAGCGGACATTTACTGGGTGTACTATCCGTGGTTCACTTTCGAATGCATCGACTGCGTGTCACTGACAGGAAGCGAGGTGATCATGATATCAACAAATGCTATGACTATCACGCCTGGTTGGTGGCCACCTATTGTAACCAGTGGTGTGAGCCTAGGAGTTGCTGTACGCACTCCTACGAACTCGAGTCTAGGGTCTGCATCAGTGGCGACTACTTCATCCAGAAAATTGATCATTTCCTCGTCTTCCTCGTCTCAGGATACAGCAGATACTTCTGCAAGCTTAAACACAAGCTTGACAAAGCCTGGATCGACTGTGCTTTGGCCTACAGTTGTAGTTCGTGATTATTATGGAGCAATCGCAAGCTACGACAACGGCACACGGTGTCAGGCAGCCAAATCAGTCAGCGAAGATGGCATATTCTCCTTTATTCCACCGACTTGGATTGATGTTGATGAAGGATATATTGTCTTCGAAGATGCCGAAATCCTTTCTCGATTCAGAGATGAGCCCTACCAGCTTAATGTCAGCTGCACGCTCTCATCGATTCTGAACAAACCGATTGTAGTCGATATCATCGTCGACAAGTGCAATCCCGGCTACGAAAATGTCAACGGGTACGTTAGATTACGCTGTTTCCAGTAATGATAGCAGCGCTGCAATTACTAACATCGTTTGGGATTTAGGCTGTGTCTCCCTTGTGAAAAGGGGTCCTACAGGTACGTAAGGAGTACTTCACCGGACTCACTCAGTTAATTAACCTGTTTTATTACCTGTACCTGCAGTTTGGATGGTGAAAAATGCTACCTATGTCCACCAGGAGCAGATTGTGAGCAAAAGGACAGTAGCGGGGCAACAATAGGAGTGGCGTCTCCTCGACGCCAGCAGGGATACTTTGTTTCAAGTACTCGATCTAGTTATGCTGCATCTAGTTGTGACGACCCGGAATCCTGGCCATCTGATGACCCATGTAAGTCTATCGACATAAACGATCTGACTGCTCGTATTCACGAATGCGCGAGCAACGAATCAGAGACATTCTCTACGTACTGGAGTACAAGCAGAATCTACGCATGTCTTTCTGGAAATGAGTATTACACATGCGATGTAAGTAGGAGAGGCCTGTCAGGCATGTTAAAACCTGGTGGAGTAGTAACTAACAGCTCAATTTTGCTGTATTTGATCTGTAGACGAATGCCGCGTGTGTAGCAGCTAATGTATCCGTCAGCACAGCATCTGTGCAATTGTCAGGCCAATGCGCTGTTGGATACTCGGGCACCATGTGTGCCACTTGTGCCGATGGCTTTTACAAGGGTTCGAGTGGTTCATGCAAGCGTACGTGTTCATGTTCGGTAATGTTTTATTTGCTGTCTACAGAGGTTACTAACGCATTTTTTTTCTCGCAGAGTGTTCGGTCCCAAATGACCCCACTGTGGCTCGAACAACCCAGATGCTAGCGATGCTACCCATGATCGTCGCAGTCGCCGCGTTTGTGTTTCTCTGCTACCTTTTCTCGAACACAGCTGAACAACGAGTTGTTAATCACGCTCAGGCTGCGAAGAGATTCCAGATTTATACTGGTCAATCACGAACTCAAATGCTGCTACAGACTGCCAAAGCAGGTATTCGGCGACGCGTTCGCTCGATGATGCAATCAGTAGCTCAGCATGCACGGTTGGGAAAACGGCCCAGACCATATCTTTTCCAGATCGAACCCAGAGCTGCGGAAATTCCCGCATGGCGACCAGAAAAGTTTAAAATCATGCTGGGGTTCTTTCAGATCGTCGGGAGCTTCAAGAACGTGTATGAGATTCCGTGGCCTGATAGCATGAGCCGTCTCATGGATATCTGCTCTTTGGCGGACTTTAATTTCGTGGACACGACTGCTGCGGAATGCTTGTTCAAGCGCGATTACTTCGCGAATTATCGGTAAGATGTGTGCCCACTCCCTTTACCAAGTGCAGGGTTACGGTGTTTGCTGACTACGTCTTACTGTTATAGGCTTGCTCTATTTGCTCTAGTAGGAATGCTTCTGCTTGTGGTTTTGGTCACTTCGTGGGGGATATTACGGTATCGGGTCAAACTTTCAACGCTTCCGCGACATTGTGTGAAATGCGGTCTACCAGTATTCACACTACAGCACCGTGCACCACCAGCCCTCGAACGACGCAAAACGTTGGTCGCTAAGCTGAAGATGGAGCAGAAAGTGCGCGCCGCATATCTCAACGAAGGGAACTCAAGTTTATTCGAGCGACTCAAATCGAGGCTGGGGATTTCTTCACAACAAACGGTTGTTCATAGAATATCCCAACGGTTCATGCGACTTGCTGCTAGCGCCCTGAACAGGGTAGATCACCTCACCCAACTTCCTGCATCCATTTCCACTCACAGTCCCAGGTGTCCGACATCACAGCGCATCAAAAATGATGTTTTGGCGATGGTTGTGCACAGCAATCTCCGTCTTTGGCGTGCACGTGTCTGGATGCGTCTTTATTACAAGGCATACCAAAACAGGTGCATTAAGCTCTTCTTCTGGTACGTTGTCATTGCTTCGTACTGGTGCAGATTAATAACGGCTGCCATTCTATGTCAAGGGTTTTGCTGTTGTTCTACCCGATGCTCTGTCAGCGTGTGATCGGGACATTCTACTGCGACGAAGTTGGCAGTCACTACTACTTGAGCCTTGACAGAAGTAATTTGTGCTACGAAGGCACATGGTTGTATTATCTTCCGCTCAGCATGGTGTTGATCATCTTCTGGGTCGCTGGTATGTCGCTGTATCATGTTTTATTTTGCCGGTAGTAACTCATCGTATCATTTGGTTGTGGCTTCAGGTGTGCCTTTGTTGTTCTGGGTGATTATCTCGCTCAAGCGCTCGCGCGGTGTTCACGATACCCTCCTTTTGATACAAGACCCGTCAGGTGATACACTAAAACAGCGCATGCTTCTCAAGCTGCGACTCCACATCATCGAACGTGGTCAATTCGTGGACGAGGAAAAGCTACAGCTTTTCGAGACCGAAATGCTAACTCAGTATCTGCGCGACAGAAACTTGAACGTGAGATCCAGTGATCTTCGTAGGCGATGATAAATCTGCATGACAAGACTAAACGCTTGTATTCGCTGCATTTCTACAGGAGCCGAGCACCGTCGCGCAAGTGGGGTTCATCTACCATTCCTGTAAGTGCTTATTGTTGGTCAGCTTGGCTGAATTCGACACTTGACGTTTTTTTTTTTTCTACAGACGGCACAGCGTTTTGGTGGTTTGAAGTTTGGGACCTCGGTCGCAAACTCTTGTTGAACTGCGTCATCAGCATACTTGCGAAGGCTGGCGCGAATCGGATCATTTGTGGGCTTGTAGTCCTGTATGCCAAGTGAATTGAATTCAGCTTGCGTGTAACCTCGCGACTAACGTCTTGTATGGTGATAATTTTGTGAGCAGGCTTGTGTATCTCTCCGTGATGCTGTTCTACAAGCCATACAGAAATCCCTCCGACAGTGCACTTGCTGGAGTGACACATATCCAACTTTTCATCACCCTATTCTGTTCGTAAAACTCGCAAACTCTTGTCATGGATCTTGTACTCGGTTATGACAACTCACTCGTGCTTTTGCCCTTCCTTTAGGTGGTTTGATCCTCAAGATGGGCTTGCTTTACCTCGACGAACGCGTGGTTCGACTGGTGACGAATGCGGCGATTATCACGAACGTGATGACGTTGATCTATGCAGTTGTCAGCATCCTGAATGAGAAACGCACTGCAGTGAAGATAGCGCAACTCTACAACCGCGATGATCATCGACGCGCCATCGCGAAACATGTCCGGAAGTTGTGGCGTATGGCGTATGGGTTCGCTCTCACTGAAATATACTTGAGCGATCCTGACGCTGGCCCAATGCCGCTTTTGGTGATGACGGAACTTGCTCGTCGGAAAAGGTTGCAGCAGGAAATGGATGATCTGAACGCGCAGTTGGAATTGACCTCAGCGATAAACCCATCGGTTGCTTACGAGCAGCAGCACGATACAATACTCTCAACATCGCAGGTTGATGTTTTGGAGGATGAACCGGCTGTACTCGATGGCAATGAAGGAGAGGATGCTGAGATAGCCCCCTCTTTGGTCGATGACCGATCTCAAGTCGTTGTCTTGGACCCTGATGGGAATGCCGAAAGTGGCGATAGGCCGGGTGGACATGATGAGCATACCTCAGCGACAACTTCGCCTTTGACCAAAGGACAGCCTGCTAGTAT
This sequence comes from Phytophthora foliorum, assembly GCA_024679135.1. Taxonomy (NCBI): domain Eukaryota; phylum Oomycota; class Peronosporomycetes; order Peronosporales; family Peronosporaceae; genus Phytophthora; species Phytophthora foliorum. Next base: position 32,637 of record JAHWLE010000136.1, read on the forward strand.
GCTGCCAATGTCAAATCTAAACGTCTTGGACGCTGAAGGTGATGATGATATCAAAAGTGTGGGTGATGGCGATGATGATGAAGCGGGTGAACCTGATGAGAACTCCAGAACTGAACAATTCGAAGGAGACTTCTGAGCATCCACAAGAAGTAAAACAAAGCAGAAAACAGCCACAATATAGCGTGTAGCAAACGTATGCATGTACCATTCAACGTAACGTGTCATCTTCAAACGCTGATTTTATCGTTTAAAGCGTACCACCATTAATTCACACGCTTAACCAGGTTTCTGGCTATTACCGAGCGCGCGATTTAGGAACCGTACGAGTGACCGTGGAAACACCATCAACGAACTTGGTCCGGAAGACCACATTAGCGTTGTTGAACATACCCTCCTTGAGCGACACCACAATAAACTGCGAGTGTGAAAAGTGTGACCGGATCATCTGGCCAATGTTCTGAGTGTGTGAAAGATCCAACGCGGCATCCACCTCATCGAGAATGTACATCGGCGCGGGCTTGAACAGCAGCAACGACAAAATGAGCGACAACGCAAGCAAAGAGCGCTGACCGCCACTCAGCTCCGTTAAACTCTCCTTCCAAACACCACCGAACGAAACACGCACTTGGAGGCCATCCAAAATGGTTCCTGTTATGTAGAAACAAAAGAACGTCAGTACCATAATTCCTGCGTTGTCAGAGAAGTGAGTGCAAGAAATTACCGTTGGTAGGAGGGTCCAGCTTGGCGTGCGTTCCTGGCAGCAATGTGCCAAAGATGGAGCCGAAGTCCTTGTTCACCTTCACCCACGTGGTCTGGAGGGCCTCGTTCTTCTTCGCGTCGAGCTCCTTAATGACTGACGTGATCTTTTCTTTGTCATTTTCGATAATGTGGCGTTTGTTCATCAAGCCCTGGTACTCCTGTTCAGCCTTCTCAATCATACCCATAACCTTTTTGTTGATCTTCTTGGACAAAGCACCCTGCGTTTCCTTCAGCTCAAGCAGGCGGCGATTAGCTGTTGAGGGATCCCGGCGTTGGAAATCGTAGTCAGTGTGTTCGCGGCCAAAGAATTGCTTCTCGGTTTCGATCCATGGGTGAGCCTTCTCAAGCTTCTTTACCATCACCTTCGCGTCACTTTTGTCCTTGGCCATTCGGGAAATTTTGTGCACCGTCTTCTTGCGCTCGATCTCGAGGTCACTTTTCTTTTTGGAAAGTGCGCTTTGACGAGCGCTCATTTCCTTCAGTTGCTGGTCGTACATCGTCAAATTGCTTCGTCGCTCTTCCAGCTTCTTCGACGCCTTCTCGTAGGTAGCCTGAATCTCAGCAAGCTTGTCCTCCATTTTCTTCTCCTCTTTACGAAGAGAATCAAGCTCCTTTTGAATACCGGATACGCTTTCGTTGTTGCTGGTCATCTCCTGCTCAGCAGACTCTGATTCCAGAACCAATTCGGAGAGTTCCTGCTGAGCAGACTTGAGGTGCACGCCAATCTTTTGGGTCTCTTTCTTGGCTTCCGCAAACCGCTTCTCAAGTACGCCAATCTTGGACTGGCGTGACTCTTTCAAATTGGCGATGTCCGCGTCTAAGTTTTTCACTTCCTTAGTCAGCTGAACAACAGCTTCCTTTTTAGCGATTAGCAGTTCTTTGTCCTGGGCGTACTGCTCTTCTGACGCAGCAACGTCGCGTTCCAATTGCGCGAAAACACTGTCGGAGATACGTTCATCTAGCAATCGCAGCTCGTGCTCTTTCAGCTCAATCTGGTGTTTCAACTGGCGGAAGTGGTCAGAATCCTAAACAAATATCAATTTGGTTAGTCTTCTCGGCACAAACGTATTGAGGGCATTCGAGTCACCCGGAACGTACCTGCTTCATGCCGTCCAACGATCGAGAGGCATCCTGGTACTCTCGTCTCATGTCGCTGAGATCCCGCGTGCGGTTGATCAGGTGGTGCAGCTTCAGCAAGATTGGAGTGCCGCTAGAAGGCGCCGATCCACCTTGCAGCGTACCAGCTGGATCATACGAATCACCGTCGAGAGTCACTGTCCGGACTTTAATGTCCCGGTGGAAAGTGACGCTCTTTGCAAGCTCGCTCGTTTCGCAGATGATTGAGGATCCAAAAGCATACTCCATTGCCGGTAGTAAATCTGGTTTGAAGTGAATCAGTTCCATTGCTTCCCATACCTTACCGCCTTGTTGACTAGCGACCTGTCGAGCCTTGTCCATTTTACGACGATCCACCGTCTTACGCGAAATTCTGTTGAGTGGAACAATAGTGACGCGGTTCATGAGACGGCCAAACTTGAGGATGTCCTTTGCAGTCTTCTCGTTGTCCACTACAATTTGGTATAGTTTTCCACCGGCAGCAATTTCAAGAGCGAGCGCGGACCACTCTTCCTTTGTCTCCAGCAGGTTGGCCAAGACGCCTTTAACACTGTCTCGCTGAAAATTGCGGTATGGATCCGTGTACTTGAAATCCAGACGAGACGACAGTCCTGAAGAGATCTCATCGACCTCCCTTTCACAATGCATAATCTTATCTTTCAATCCGCGGACGTGGTCGTGAAGTTTGCGCTCCTCGTCGGGGTTAAAGCGGCTTGTCAGCTGGTCAACCTTGTGCTGCATGTGTTCCAGTTCACCGATCTTGTGTTTTCGCTCTTCATCCATGCTGCGGTTGTTCATGCGAGTCTGTTCGATCTCACGGCGCTTGTGCTTGATGCTTTCCTCCATGTGCTTCATCTTCAGGTTAATCTGCTTGATCGCAGTGCTATTTTCTTGCAGCTCGCGCTGCTTCGATGCAAGACGCTCCGACAGAGACTCGTCGCTGTCTCCGCTCTGCTCCATACCAGCATTCAGCGCCTGAATCTGGCGCTGGTAGTCGTTCGCCTCAGTCTCCTTGGCCGTGTAGGCCTCCTCGACCTGGCTCACGTTTCTCTTTGCCTTTTCAATATCAATCGCCAGCTTTGCCATGGCCTGTTCCGTCTCCGCTTGCTGCTCATTCACGCCAGCTTCCGCATTCGCCTGCTGCTCAATCGAGGCCTTGCAGTGTTTCAGCTTGGTGGAGAACTTCACTACCTCCTTGCCGACCTTCTCCACGTTGTCTTTCAGCTGCTGGAACTCCTTGCCCATCTCCTTATCGCGTTGCTGGCGCAGCGCTTCGATCTCGTCCTCCGCCTGCTCCATCTCGTGCCCAATCTGCTCCTCCTGCTCCACAGCCGCGCGCTGCGCCTGCTGCATTTTCTCCACGTGCTGGGCCGTGTTGTCCAGCGCGCTGTGCGCCTTCTGGTAGTCATGGGCCACGCAGAACCGCTGCAGCCGCTCCATCTCCGTGTTGTTGGCCGCCCACTTCAAGTAGTGGGTCTTCTCGGCGCGCAGCTTCTCGAGCGTGGGGGTGATCTCGTCGGCCAGGATGTTGTTGATCTCGTCCACTTTTTTCTCCTTCTTCATCATGGTCTTGAGCGCCGCGAGCTTCTTGTTCTCGTACATCCTCGTGCCGGCGGCTTCCTCGATCATGCCGAGCACCTCGGGCGGCTTCATGTTAAGCACCTTGGTGATCCGGCCCTGCATGATGAGGAAGTGCGGGTTGTTGACGTTGAGCTGCACCGAGTGGAAGAGGTTCTGCACCTGGCTCACTTGGGCCGTGTGGCCGTTGATCAGGTACTTGTTGCGGCCGCCGATCACGACCTGCCGCGCCACGGAGATCTGCTCGTACTGCTCGTAGCCCACGGGCGAGGCCCTGGCGTCCTGGTTGCTGAACACGATGGTCACGCTCGCCTTGGTCACGCCCGCCTGGCCCTGCTTGTACACGAGCTCCTGCAGGTTGTTGGCGCGCACCTGGGACAGGTTGGTGATGCCCAGCACGAAGCAGATGGCGTCCAGCACGTTGGACTTGCCGCTGCCGTTGAGCCCCGTGATGGCATTGAAGCGCGGGTCGAAGCCGCCCACGACCGTGCGCGTCGCGTACGACTTGAACCCGTCCAGGATGATCTCCTCGATGTGCATGGCGGCCGCTTCCTCTCTGGCTGACGAGTGCGCGCGCAATTTTGAACTCGGCGCGGAAATTCGCTTTCACAGACCATGTCGCTTTGTTTATTACACTCGATACATCCGATCTTAGTTGTATAGCCAGTCTTGTTGTTATATTTACATATGTAGCCGCAGGAGTGATGGTCACGTGGTTGAAGCGAGAGGACGCGCGGATCGAGCATGTCGGCAGAGTATGCGGCGCGCATGGAGGTCCTGCAGCGCCGACAGGAGGAGTTGTAGGTGTCTGCTGTGTAGTACAGAGTGTGGTGCGTGTTGCTGACTTGATTGCCGCTACAGGACGGCGCAGCGGCAGGCGGTGGAGAAGCGCATGGCG
>JAHWLE010000137.1:0-36946 GCA_024679135.1 Phytophthora foliorum
GCTGCTGCTGTACACGTGCTTGGAGGGCGGCTGGAGGGCGGCGCTGTTGCTCTCGTAGATGTAGCGCAGACTCGAGTCGGCGCAGAAGACGCTGCCCGAGGCCTGGTGGCCCCAGCCGTCGGCCAGGACGCGCTGCTGCTGCGTGCCGTCCATTGCGGGGGAATAATGACTAAAGGTGATCCCTCTTCACGCCACCAACGGAGAGGATTCAGAAATGAGAGAAGATGGCGACGTCTGGACGAGCCGAGGCCGCGGCCTATAGAAAAGTCCAGTGATTTGCGGCGCGGCTGGTCCAGAACGGATGAGACGATGCCCTGGAACTTCGACGGGTTGAATATCAGGTATGGCAGGTGGAAGGGGGATACAAGTGCTCGTTGGGGGTCTGTCACGTGGGATCGGATAGAACGGTGAGATGGAATGTGGCAGTGTACTGGAAGTCCGTCCCACTCCTTCAACGTGAAATATCCGGTATCGCCTCCTTTTTATGTCGCCGTCATACATTGACCAAGTAGTTTCCACTGACGCCAGCACCTACCCCGTCGAACGAGTTCCAGAATTTCAAACTACTGGGAGCAGCTGCCCGTACACCAAGCATGAAGCGCAATGCAGCACATCGATTGACGGCCCAACAACGGCACCGTTATTGCGGCGCCGTTACATGTATTGGGCTTGAAACTAACTGATCTCATTGGCATCGAAGCAACTTTCGCCGACGGCGACTGAGGACGCAATTCCGGCGTCGTTTGCAGTCGATTTTTGGGTCGCTGGAGTCGCCACATGCGAAGCTTCCGTAGCCAGAGAGGAAGCGGCCTGTACAGATGTGTGTAAGCATGCTAGATCACTGCTTCAGTTGGGCCCCAAACTTGGGGAGGGATCGAGTTGAGTTGGCTGGGCAGCACCACCACGAAAGGCAACGAGGATTAGGCTGCTTGGGCGACGGGCGCCGATAATCCGAGTTCGGACCGATATCCGGATCCGGATGCACTTTTCAAAGCCGGGCAAATTGACGCTGAATGGCCTTATTGTCAGGGCAAGTTGACGTTCTTGCAATTGGAAGACGAGTTTGATCGCCGGCAGGCTTTGAAGAGCTGAGGACGAGGAGAATCAGTTCCCTAGTGACAAGTCGGCCATCAATCTAAAGCACGAATATGAGTCTACTATGATCGAGCCTGCATTTAACTGCTACCAGTACTGGTGAACATTGTTTTTTATAGGCGCCTCGTGTTCCCGGGAGAGCGTAGCTTCGTCTCTGTATCATGAACGAACAAGATTCAACCGAGACAAGATGTATTTTAATACAAGCTCACCAAAAATGGATATAAAATGCTTGTGATGACGCTGATCAAACAGTCTTATCAACTTGTGGCTGTAGAGTACACTACAGCCTGCAGATATCTCTTGTGTTTAGAGGATCAGCATCAACTAACAGTACACGGTGTTGGCTCGTGCGGATGCTGCACCTGGACCAGGAGCGTGTAGATGCCAGCACCAATAACTCCGCCCACGAGAGGACCGCAGATAGGAATCCAGAAGTAGTAGCTGTCCGCCGTCCATACCTTCGCCCCATAGCCCACCACGTACGTTAGCAATCGAGGACCAAAGTCACGCGCGGGGTTCATCGCGTAGCCCGTGTTCATGCCAAAACTCATGCCGAGTGCCATAATCATCAGCGCAAATGCAAATGGCGTCCCAATGGTGCCAGGTGAGCGGTTGTTCTGGTCCGTGATGGCGTAGATGCACAGCAGGAGCATTCCTGCAGCCAACGCTTCCGTGTAAAAGGCCGTGAGGTTGCTGATGTCGGCGCTCGGGTACGTGGCAAAGTTGGACTGCGTCGTTTCCTTGTTCGGGTCGAGCTTCCGGATCTTCTGGTAGTTGAGCAGGTAGACGGCGGCAGCGCCCACGAACGCGCCCGCGACCTGCGAGAACCAGTAGCCTGGCAGCTTCCACCACGGCAGACGCCCATACACGGCGTGCGCAAGCGTGACAGCAGAGTTCAAGTGCGCCCCACTCACTCCTTCCGAGCAGTAGACACCCATGAGGACGCCAATCCCCCACGCGATGTTGATGCTGAGCCACGTGCCATTGCGGTCGTCCGAGAGCTCCACTTGGTTGTTCACGCCCATGCCGAAGCAGATCATGACGAACGTCCCTAGAAACTCCGTGAGGCACTCGCGGACGTGCGCTCGGTTCGTGACGAACCACTTTTCGTGGTGGTTTTCGTCCCGGGTGTACTGACTTCGGTTGGTGCGGTGCAGCGAGCGCTCACAGCGGTCGAGGAAGCCTTTCCACGTGTACGGTGTGCGAGGGAGGGCAATGTAGGCGTCACCCTCCACCGCCACTTGTCCGGTGCTGGGCTCCGTGTTGAATTGCACCTGTATCTTGCCTCGACTGAGCTGTTGAGGGTTCGGCAAAAGAGAGAATGAGCTGTCGGACCTGGCTGTCTCGAGTCACCACACTGCAGACTAACCTACCACTGTAAAGCGGAGAGGAGCGGGATCGCTCCTCATGTCGCTGTCGTGATACGAGTTGAAGGCGTTACCCAAATAATCCGCACACGACCTGCAACTCCGGTGCATATTAACAACATTGCAGGCTCGAGGCGTCTTAGTTTGCAGCGTTGGAAAATCAGCAGTCAAGCAAGTGACGCTCATGTTAGCATTGTTTTAGGGATGGCGTTAGATGCCGCAACAACGACAGCCATCCTTTGTGACATGTTCTGGTCGTCATGCAGGCAATCGAACCAAGCTGCCAGAAGTTCGCCAACGCGCTTGTAATTCATATTCGCATTTATATTCATTTCCTAGTATGAACTTGTATATTTCTTGGTTCAGTTGTAGCCCCCGTATCGGTTGAAACCCTGGTCGTCCCTGATCGGCAGCGTCGAGGTGAGACGGAATTCCGCTCGACCGGGCGCAGGCGACGAGCTGCGTGAAATGACAAAGCCACCGTTCAGTACCGCTGGCAGCACGGGCGGAAAAACAAAATTTGCGGGCAAGTATACTTACTAGGGTGACTCGGTCGGGATGCTAGCGTCCGACAGCCGGCGCTTCATAATGCCGCGCCAGCCGCGACGCCGCCGCTGGGTCTCTTGGAAGGCGATGTAGCGCTCTACTACGTATGCTTGACCGGCCTTCACGCCCATTGCGATCACTGGTAGTAGAGGCAGCGGGCCAGCGAACCACGGCGCCACGAGCCGACTCGACTGCGCGATGCAGGCCAAGATGGCGATTCCCACGCTGATCATGGAAAGCGCATTCCAAACCGAGAAGCGACGCGTGAATGTCGACGATGAGAGCGCCAACGATACAATACCCATGATGGGTGACACGACAAGAGCAAGAGGCGGCACCAGCAGCACCGGTACCATGATTGAAGCGCTACAGTCGTGGTCCACCTCGCCATTGGTCACACACTTCAAGTTCACCAAGATGGCGAAAGTGATGGCAAGATCTACCATCAGGAGTGTTAGCAGCGAAATGCTCAGCATCCACGACAGGTTCAGCGAGCTGCTGCGAGGTAGGTTTCGAGGCAGCAAGTGAAAGCGGAGGAACGACTTCAGCATCTGGCGTGGTGCCCGATCCGCCAAGCGTTCACGCAGCTCATCGGCACAGATCAGCACACCCGGGACAGGAAGAGATGCATCCACCGGTCCAAGCCACCCTTCGTAAAAGGTGTGGTGTGCTGCGCTGTTGTGGCGTTTCTTATTCGTGGACCCAGAACCCATAAGCACCAAAACATCGTCTGGGTTTCCACCGCGTCCAGAATTCCCATTGCCTCCTTGGCCATCTCCGTGTGAGCTCGACGACCGAATGCGCAAAGCCTCTTCTCGAATACTGCTCGCAGGGTTTTGCGCCGCATTGTTACTTCCTGGGCCATTGGAACTGCGGCTTCTACCACGCGACGAGTTGCTATTGGTAAGAGCTGTTCCCCACCCGCCCATATCGTTTAGCATACCATCAGCGTTACCAAAGCTACCGTTGCTGCGGCGGGGACCCGGGTAGTCCAGAGAATCTCCGCGACCGTATCCGTAGACGTCATTGATGTTGTAGTAATTGGTATCTTTGGAGTAGTGGCTGCCGTAGCCGTATCGGCTCGAAGACGGTGGTGCTTGCTGGTTGGGCTGTTGGAGATTATTGTTGCTGCCAACATTGTCCAGTGAGTCCTCTGCGGTAGTAAGGAAAAGGCCGAGCTTGAACTCTTCACCCATGTCCAGCTCGTCCTGAACGTAGAACCTACCAAGATAGATTCGCAGTCCACCTAGCTTGCTTGAATTGCTTCCCAACGCCGATAATGCACGCTGCTTCTCCAGGTACACAGCAACAGGAAGGAGGGATTCCACTAATGAAGCTTCATCGCGTTGTACGACACGCAACAGCTCATTGAGCTCTGCAACAAATTCAATCCACGGTTCGTCAATAAACGCTGTCAGTTCTGGGCATTGTGGAATCGAGCGTACAAGCAGGTCATTCGGGTCCAAATAATACGGAGAGAAATAGGTTCCACAGCCAGCAAATAAGAGTACGAGCGGTAGCGAAGGCTTCCCGATTTTGGTCGTAGGCACGCACACAGACTGCGAGCTCTCCTTGTACAGCAGTTCGAGATAGATAAGAGAATAATCGGCGCAGTAGCCCAGCTTTACAGCGTTGAGCAAACCACGCGCGCGAGGGCCTTTCATACAGGCGTGATTATACTTCGCGACAATCCGCTTGAGCTCGTTAACGCGGATGTGTCGTCGAAACAGCTTCACCTCTGAAGCGAATGGATAGCACACTAGTGCCACCAAGAAGTACACGATTTTCCCCCAACTGGAGCATGGACCCCGTTGCCAAGCGAGCGCCCGATTGATCCGATCAGCCAGATTCTTAAACTCAACGTCGTACAAAACTTTCTTCAGCGATGATGGCACCGTTGTGCGGAGCTTAAGTGGGGAGTCTGGATCATTGTACCCAGCAAAGTAGAGTCGAGCCATGTGCTCGGGTAAATCACGCTCCATAAGCTTCGGATAGCCAACCCGGGGCCAGTAGAAGCAGCGGAACAGCGAAGCGAACCAGCTGCGTTGAGAATTCGCTACAGCAGAAGACAACAAATGTTGACGCTCACCCTTGGAACCTCGGCTATTATACATGCGAGTGTATGATGGCTCCTTGCGGTTGCGGCATGCATACCCCAACAAGATGAAGAAGGCCACGATGCTCATGAGCACAAGAGCAAAACCGAACTCACCACCACACGCATCGAGTAATTGCTCGATTGGAGAGACGCAATAATAACCTGAGTAGCCAGGATCGCAAGCCCAATCACATCGTGCACTAGTTGCACCAAGGCCAATGTAGTGTGCGTTCGATGGAGCGTTCGTGCACACTACACATTCAGCACTGTTGCTCTCGGATTTATATTTCCCCACTGGGCACAGCCGGCAAAAAAGACCACCAGAGCCAGGTGGACACGGAAAACCGAAGAATGATCCGCTTGCACCAGCCGGAACGATAGATTTTTGAGCTACGGTTGACGCAGGCGTGGGTGCTGGCAACTCTGGAGTGTCGCCGCCATCGCTGATCAGTTTATACGAGGTAGAACCTCCCGCTACAGTGTAGTTACCGTCGAATCCTCTGGTGCATCGGTCGAATGTACTGAGCTCACACCCGGTGAGCTGCAGACGGCCTCCTCCTCCCCCGCCTCCACAAAGTCTAGGAACGATCTTCGAACTCATGGGAGATTGCGCTTCTGCCCGTTCATCAGCACCCTCATCCTGGATCTTTCCAATAAGAAGTACAGGCTCTTGCCAATTCGTGTCGCTCATAAGACCCTCGACAGCATCGGTGCATTCAGATCCGCCTCCAACTGCGCTTATATGTCCATGACCGCGCAGATACTGTGCTACCGACAGTCCCAAAAAGCCTCCTGAACCACCTCCGGCGCCATTCGCACCACCGTCACCATTGCAGTGAATTTCACCATTCAGCACAAGACCCGAGGCTCCAAGCAGGACGATACCTCCACCATTGCCGCCATCCACGCAACCACCGCCCGAGCCAAGCATGCCTGTACCTGATCGTGTTCCGTACGGCAGACCACCAGAAGCATAATTGCCAATGTTAGTTACCACGCTCGAGTCGGCTCCGCGGCCACCGTATCCTGCACCTCCGCCGATGGAGCCAGCACAAGACCCCATACCAGGACCTTGGTTAGCCAGTTCTCCCATTCCATCCGCTGACACAGTGGACCCAGGTGATATTTCGATATAATCCGTCGCACACAACAAGACGGCACCACCACGAACGTGACCGACAGGTTGCGGAGGAAGTTCGACATCTTCCTCTAGCTGATCCTTCAGTTGCTTCTTCTTCTCTTCTGATTCCCCGACGTAAATCGACTCGCGCGCATGCAGCACTAACGTGAAGTTGCTCATTATTGGCAATGCAGACGGAATCTTCGGTACTGTAGATCCTTCCCCAGAACTGCCATGATAATCCTTCTTACCGAGGTCTAATGACCGAAGTGACACCCATTGCTGCTCCTTACAGGATCGGAAAGTTGACTTGATGTTGGGTTCGTTTAACGTTTCGAGGTGACCGTCAATAGTGATCGAAAACTCGGATGATACGGAAAGCGCACCAACAGCTATTACGCCACCCAGGAACACATCCCCACCACTCACAAGCGCTAGCATCTTGTTGTCAAACATCTTTGCGGGCGTCTTAGAAGAGGTCGCTGTGGTTGTCGTCGGTGTCGCAGGTGTGGCGATGATAGGATCGAGTGCACTTGACACATTGGCATCAAGGTGAATGTTCTGGCTGGTAATGATCTGAGCGCTCCACGTAAACTCTAGTGCTGCAGTCGCATCCATTGAAACAGAGCGAGCAGAGAGCTGCAGCGCACTAGTGGGCATGATCATCTGAGAATCGCTGGAGATCACCATGTCGCGCACGCGAATCTGTAAAAGGGGTGGTTTGCTGCTGCTGTGGACACTGATTGAATCAGGCAACTGGTGCGGCAACCCAACTAGTAGTGCGTCCAAGAGATACGATCCATTGAGTACCTTTAGATCTCCCCCGGGGAGTTTCAGACAACCAGTTGCGACCACCGCGCCATCTGAAATTGTCAATGCATCGATGTTCCCAGCCTCGTCATCTCCAATATACAAGCTCGTCACTGCCCCGCCGACAACCGTGTCTATATCATCAGTATCAATTGCTTCTCCGTCGTCGTTTAGTACACGATTGGCCCACAAACGCTGCATGTTATTGTCAACACGTAGCTGGGCTTCGTGCACACCGTCAGAATGCTGCACAACCTGATAGTACGTGCCCGCCGCACCCGCCAGTGCTGATATCTGGACGTGTCGAAAGCGTTCGTTGTTCGTCAACAGTTCCTTCACCTGATCAGATTTCAGCGTTCCACCCGTTGTATCAATCGCGTTCGTGTCTAGTTGGCTTGACATATACGTGATCTGCACGCGGCCACCCCCTCCTGCCGGAAAGCAGTGCGTGACTCCTCGGTCTCCGGCGTTATCAGTGCAAAAGGCATCACCACCCTTAGCCTGGACCTTTCCGCTCACCGAGAGCGCACTTGCCGAGATATACACAGAACCGCCTGAGCCACCGCCCACTCCATCGATCGCAGGGGCTCCGTTGGACAGAATGGACGCACTATCCATCACCACTACATCTTTCGACGCTTTAATCTGGATTCGGCCACCTCCGTCCACCGTGACAAAATGATCACCGCTTCCATTCCCTGCAATCAGCACACGACTTCCACTTCCGAGAAGAAACGGCGCAATTCTCGCACTAGGGCCCCCGGATGCCGCCGAAGACGCGGTCATTACTGCCGGATCTGCCATCAGCGCCTTCTCCTTCGCCCACAAATCCGCCAACTGCCACCCGGCGCTACTCTCCCTTAACAGCGCCTCCTTCTCTTCAATCAGCTCGACGTCCACCGTTCTTCCTCGCACGTCGAAAAACCCTCTCGTCGTCTGCTGCGTGAGCATCGTCGTGTTGGCAATGAGTCTCTGCCCGCCTCCTCCGCCATGACTCGCCCCAAACACATCTGTGCCTGTAAATAACCCATGGCCGTCCCGGAACGCGCCGCTGTAGGACGCCGAGATCTGCGCCTGCACCTCCAAGTGCACAAACGACGCCTCGATGCTGAGCGACGACGCGCGCAAGCTCGCCTTGGCGCCAAGCAGCACCATCTGGCCCGATCCAATGTGCAGCAGGCAGTCATCTCCTTCCACTGCGACGTCCACCCCGGGACCGACACGGAGATCGCCTGCCACGTCCCAGTGGCAGGTGAAACCTGCGACAGCTGATACTCCAGCCTCGTCGTCCCCTGCGAAAGATGATGTCGACACGTCCGAGCCCGAAAAGCCTGCGGATTCCGGCTGCGGCGCCCCTCGAGGCCCGCAGACGAAGGCGATGGACTGGCGGAACTCGCACGAGGACGTGCTGGCGTTCCACGCGCAGTGGCTCAGGAAGTCGGCGCAGTGCGGGCGCGTCTTCAACGTGTCGACTTCAACCGCGGCGGAGAGCAGCGCTATCAGCATAAAGTGGGAGAGCAGCACGCGCAGCAGAGGAGCAACGTGTTGACGGATGTGCTGAGCTGCAGGGAGCCGCCCCATGGCTGCCAGGGACATACACGGACGGAGAGTGCGGAAGGCGGTGCCGCCTACTTGCCCGTTAGTGCGGAGATTCGTATGTGAGGGTCGCCGGAATGCGCACTCGCAGAGTGATGGTCGAAGCCATCTCATCTCTTCCACTTGCCCGTATCGCTTGATATATATCATATGACAGTCATGATATCGATAACTAGAGCTGTATGTGTATATGAAACACTTGTGGGAATGTGGTAAGGATAACAGTCAAATATCGTTGTATGCGGAATAAAGAGTTTTTCATAACCCCGCTTTAGTGACATCTGTCGTGGCTGGCACCGCGGACATGTCGCCGTCATTTTGCACAAGTTTTGCAGCCACTACCCACGCCATGTCGTACTTGCTGCCGCACCTGGAGAGCGGCTGGGCCGTGGACCAGGCCATCCTGAACGAGGGTGACCGCGTGGTGGTGATCCGCTTCGGCCACGACCACGACTCGACGTGCATGCAGATGGACGAGGTGCTGTGCGGCGTGGCGGAGGACGTCAAGAATTTTGCGGCCATCTACGTGGTGGACATCACCGAGGTGCCCGACTTCAACACCATGTACGAGCTGTACGACCCGTGCACCGTCATGTTTTTCTTCCGCAACAAGCACATTATGATCGACTTGGGCACGGGCAACAACAACAAGATCAACTGGGCCTTCAACAACAAGAGCGAGATGATCGACATCATCGAGACCGTCTACCGCGGCGCGCGCAAGGGCCGCGGCCTCGTCATCTCACCCAAAGACTACTCCACCAAGTACAGATACTAGGTGACACACGACACCCAGGGACTATCTACCAGTTCATTTAGTCTCTGAGCTGCTTTTTTCCTTTTTTCCATTGCGTTGTACTTGTTGGAACTGTTTTCTTTTTCGAGTATGTGGATAGGAAAGGAGCTGGTGCTGAAGAGGATAGCTTGGCCACGCGTGGTGGTTCCTGTTAGCTGCGGACTTGGCGTCGAGTGAGGATGTCGAAGAAGTACTGGCACTCGAGCACTCCGTCTTCGGCGAGATCGGTGCAGTGCACGGCGTTACGAACGCGATCATGGCCGAACTTGGCACGGAGCGTTTGTGGCTTGAGCTCTTTGGCCATCTCCACGTCCCAAGGCCCAGCGCTGGCGCGGAACTGCGTCACGACGTCGTTTGTGTGCTGGCCTACCAGCTCCATCGCAAGGCAGGGGCCGGTGGTGAAGTGATCCACAGACTCGTTGAAGTGCGGTACAACACCTTCGTAGACTTCGAGGAACTCGGCCGCGGTGGTTCGATCCAGAATGAAGAGCTCCATAGCCGTGACGCGGACACCTCCGTCGCGTTGGATAGCAGCTACCACTTCACCAGCTAACCGTTCTTTCAGTACGTGAGGAAGTACGACGCAACACGTACAGTTCTCAAAGGTTGCGGTCGGAGTGTGAGGTGTCTCGAAGTAGAAGCTACGCAGTTGCTGTGCCTCCAACACCGATGCTGCGCTCTCCAACTCACCCGGCTGCGCGTTGAACCGAGCACTCAAGTTGTTCACAACCTGCTTGAGTTTTTCGAGGCAGTTTTCTTGAACGAGCTCCATAGCGACAACTGGAGCGCCAGTCAGTTGGTCAACACGCGCTTCAAAGTCCGCAGTCCCGCGTTGCAGCTCGAACAGCTTCTCAGCGTGTGGCCTGCCCACCTGCATCATCTTGACTGCCGAGAACGCAAACTGCTGATGGGACAAGAAGTCCAGCACCGAACCAACATGGTCGACCATGCGAGCTTTGACCACCAGGACGGACTTTTGCTGCTGTCGTCCCAATTTCTCAGCCGTGAACGGGTCCAGATAGTCCTGCAGCTCAAAGTGGCGGCCGTAGATGAGCACCTTCGACCCCAGGAAGAAATCCTTGGCCGAGAGAGTAACGGGGCACTCGCTCTTCTTGAGGAAGAGGCGACTCGTCTTGGTGTCGAAGATCTCGACGTTGTGCGTGTCCACGAAGTACCGCACGTTGTACTGGCGATTGAGTCTGCAAGTCAAGTACAAGAACCCGTCAGCCGTCATCAAGAGCAGCTCTATTGGGCCGACTGCAAGATCTGAAGGACCCACTGGGCATGCGTGTCGAACCAGCGAGCTTTGAACGAGTAGATGGTCTCACGAATCGCCTGCATGGTCCTGCACGGAGACGGGGGCTCTGCAGCAACACAACAAGGGTGATCAGAACGATATTGCGCTGCTCTTTGATGTAGGAAAGATATCGACGGGGATAGACGCACATACAAATCAGCGGTGGTGACAACAATGCGGGACCGACCGAGTCTGGTACACCTTGAAGCGGCGCGGGTCACAAACCCATTCCTTGGGATGGCATATAAATCCCAAGACATCACACGTCGCACATGACCCATGGGTAGAGGGTCTTTTCAGCGAATGCAGTTGAATTGCGTTACCAATTCGCATATGCCCGGTACATATGTATACAGATTATTGTCATAGAAAGACCCCGGCCAGCGAGTAAGCTTCATCTCTACCGGCAGCAACACCGGGTCATTCATTTTTACACACGTGACGTGGTCATGACGTTCGGTTCGCCATTATCGCTCGAGATTTTCAGCGCGACGGACCTGTTGATTCCTGCTGAGTTGATTCAGCCTGATGCCTCGGAAATGCTCGTCAAGGTCCAACCGGACAACTCTGTTCGAAGAACCAAGGCGCGTAAAATCCATCATGGCGAGCGACAGCGACGCGAAAAGGAGGCGTTGAACAAGGAACTTGCTCATTTAGTGCGGGTTTTAAAGCGGGAACAAGAGAGAAAGCATGCAAAAAGAGAGACCAGGCAGGACCCGACGAAGTCAGTGTGGAATGCTCTTGCCAGGCAAGGTCTACAAGAGCGACTCGGCTCTGAAGCACATCAAAGATGGCTTCAAGAAGCTGTCGCCGGTAAGGCTGCGCTCATCGACGACCTGATGATGGTCGTGCGTCAGCACCTCAAGATTTCCAGACTTCTCGCCGCACAATCGCCGAGCAGTTTGTTTATTGAGCCGACGGACGATTTACTGTACGCCATGGACATGCATGATATTGACGTCCTCTACAGACAGACGGACTCGGTCTTCAGCGCCTGCGGTTTAGACATGAGATCGGTATCAACGACAACTTTCCACCGTACTGCCAAGAAGGTCGGTGGTGGCGTGTCGATCCAGTTCGTTCGGAGGCTGCACCTGCCATTCAGCTACGACGACACTTGGCAGTCCATGTGGATGCTTGCACATTTTGTGCATCGACAAGAAAACCGAGAAGACTATGCCGGTATTCAAGACCCAGAAAACATGATCGCGACCAAGTTTCATGTCACCAAGAACCAACTGTCACTAACGGAGCGAATCACCACGAGGCGATTTAAGGAAGAAAAGCGCACAGTTATCGTGTGGAAGTCGCTTTTCACGGGCGAAGGGTCATGCAAAGGAATGCAAACGGAGGAGACGGGTTGGAGCATTATTCGACCATCGCCGACAGGATGCGGAGCTATTGCAGAAGTGTGCGTGCGGCTGAGCCACCTAAAGCCTGTTGCAAAGCAGTTCGAAGACTTGCTTCAGAGTGTCATCCAAGAAAACAGTCAAGAGATCACGAATGCAGCAAAAGAGCTTCTGCTCGAGAACATGTTGGCAGGCATCGGTGCTTAACATGCCAAAAACTGCAAATGACACCCTTGGACATCTAGAGCACCGTGGCCATGATAGAAGTACAGAGATCTATCTACTACTAGTATGCAACACGTTTCATTTACGTCAACCACTTGACAATTGAAACGATTCGCCGGACCCGGGTTCCCACAAAAGAAACCGAGCAAACCAAGGATTATTTATTTTTGTTTTGGTCGTCCGTCGCTAGAAGCCCATTCGAAGAACCGAGAAGCAACCACCAAGCAGCCATCATCTAGCATGCCACCTCTTCGTAGCGGAGGCTCGCAGATAACTGTCCCTCCTCGTAAACGCAAAAAGGGCCCCGACCGAAAAGAAACAGCTCGTGCCCGCGCTGTGGAGAAGCTTGGCGAGGACGTCGTCAAGCAAATAGGCGACGACTGGGACTCTTAGGACACCATCTACGGCGGCAAGGAATGGCAGCAGTCCGAGGGCGTCGTCCTGCAGCTCTTACAGCAGGGACTATCCGAGCGGGAGATAAGAGCTATCATCCCGTCGGTGGTAGTCGTATTGCTCGACTGAGAAAATTTATTGTGCTCTGGTAAATATTGGCTGAAAGCTGCGAACTCATCAGTGACATTCACATGATAAACGCCGTCCGGACGTGAACTGTCTATAACGTCACGCCACTGAGTTTATCGTCATCAAGCAACCTCTGTCAGCGGATAATCAAGGCAAACGCGCTTATGCGGAGATTTGGTTCATGTTGTTCTTCTGTATGCGTCGTGCACCGCGATAGGCATCCGCTCATGGATAGATGCATAGCAGCAATAGCTGTAGTTGACAATGATTAGGTAGCAGGCTGCCTCGCGACTAAGCCGCGCCAAGGCGCGGAGAAGCTCTGGATTTTATCATGTAGAAAGGTTACGTTCCAATTGAAAAATGAACTTCTGGCCAGACGCATACATGAGCGTGTCCATCGTAGCCACAACAGACTGAAACTCCGCCGCCGAGCACGCGTCAATCAGGTTCAAGTGAACACCTCGCGAAAAGGGTGCTTTAGTGTACAAACGCATCGTAGCAGGTATAGCCCCCTCGCTGCCGACTTGACCACTCATCTCTCCAACTGTAAGAATCGTAACCTCGCGCTGTTCGTCTTGACGGGCTTGCTGTAGGCGCTGCAATAGAGACATCGTCTCGCTTTTCTTATTTTGATAAAGCACTCTGCTTGTGTGCTAGTCTTCAAGACGTAAAATGATGACGGACATGTACGATGGTATTGTGAATCCCAGGCACGAAATCACCAGGACAGGGTTTTGAGACAGTATGAAAACCACAGCCGTTGGAGATATGGAAAAGAAAACAGGGCACAAGTGCTTTGAAGCAGCATTTGTTTTGTTGCTGCCATCCAAAAGAAAGCAGGGCTTGCTTCTCAACCGTACTGTTGCCGTCCAAAAGAAAACATGACTTGCTTCTCAACTAGTGCATCTGCGCGCAGACTGGATTGTCGCTTTATCCGTTGGTGCTTCGATGGTATTAAGGCTGGTTTAGTTTAGAGAGATTCGGTTAAAAATAAAGCAAGGTCTGCTTCCCAATAAGTGCCAGCGAAAGGAGTGCATTCGTACTATTAATAGTGGGTGATTCCTGAAATCACATTTTTTACTCGTACCAAATGTGAAAGAAAACGAGCATCGTAGTAAAAATTTCTGCCGCACACATTGCGGTTGCCACAAGGGGACTATCCCATCATATGTAATAAAGTCAAAAGACAAGCAAGACAAGAGGATATAAAATTCAAGAGTTATGTAAAAGTGGTTCTCGAACTCTAGGCCAAGTGCAACCAGCTCCCACTCATCACGCCCCAGCGGCAAGTGCTCCTCCAGCTTCTCGGGGAAGCTCTGCAGCTCGCCCGCGTTGAGGTCTGCACCGCGGTCCCCAGCGGCCGGACGCTCTCGAGAGGGAGTGCGGGCGTTTGTTGGCGAAGCTTCAGTGCTCATGAGCAGTGGAACGATTGATTGTGAGTGTCCACACGGCATAAGAAAGTGGAGGGTTTGCACGCAGAGACTTACCCTAAATTAGCAACTAAATATGCTTTGGTCGGTACTATTTTTCTCCGTAGGGGCTGCAACGTCGAGTACTGTGCCCCGATTTCGGGGCAGATTGCTGCCGGTATCTCGGCTTCTACCGCGAGTTAGAGGCTGCTGTTTAGATATGATACTGCAGTTATGCATACAAAGAGCAGGCTTGTGCTAACAAGCGCGAATTCAACGCCCCTGACAGGGCTGGTATACAGATTGCCGGTTCTGGCAGGAGCGATAAAATATAGTACCATATCCTTTTTCTGGCGAAACATACATGTTTTACGCAAATTCATACAAACTTCTATATTAAAAGTCAGTACATAGTGAGGCCTCCCTTCTGCTTGATGACAGCAAGGCAACGGCGAGGCATGGACTCCACAAGCTTGAGTAAGTACTCCTGCTCGACGGAGTCCCACGCTGTCGTGATAGCTGCTTCCAGTTCGACAACGTTATTGTATTGGTGGCCATGGGCGTACACCCGAGCCGCCATTACCGACCAGACGTTCTCGATGGGGTTGCAGTCTGGAGAGCGAGCTGGCCACACCATGGTTAGAGTGAACAAAAGGTAGCGTATACTCAGACACAGTATAAAGGTAGTCTCCAGAGTTTTGACGCTCCCTCAATATGGCCAGCTCGCTCTTACCTTGGGCACTGAATGCCCCCCAGACCATGACGCTCCCTCCACCGTTTTGACGCTGCACAAATGACTGGGCTGGCCGTCGCATGTCACGCCAGTAGTGCTTGAATCCATCAGGGCCATCCAGGTTAAACTTTTTTCATCAGAAAAAAACAGTATACAGATTTGGACAGAAAGATATGACGCCCGAGGTTTTTCTATTGTTTCAGACAGATATGGACACAAAAGAGTGACACATGCAGCAAAATGATATTTTTAACCAATCCGAGAGCGCCATTTAAAAATTAGGTAGACACAATATCCTGTTCCTTCGGAGTCATAAAAAGTGGTTCTGGGGTTCAGGTCTTCTTTAAATCCGTGCGACGAGGGTTCAATCCCCCCATCGACCGTAAAGTTAAGGTGACCTTGGAGCCAGGGTTCAGAGGCAGCACTACCCTGCCCACCTACACTACACTTAGATCTCTTCTTGTTATTGCATGGATCCCTAGTGATAGCCCCATTCTTTACCCATGCGCTGCACCGCAGTCCGTGACTTGATATCAGTGAGCGTTGCAGCTTCAGTGACAGTGAAGTCAGCGTTTAGCTTTAAGGCCGTTAGAATATGCATCCCGCCGGTCTCGAACAACCACGTCGACAGCAGCGCTCACGATATCCTCCTCCTCTAAGTCACCGTTCTGCGTGCCATCATAGCCCAACCGCCAAACCCGCAAGCGAGCGATTGCTCCGTCCTCCGCGCACTCAATTTCACGTCTAATTTTGAGTGGACTTGGTGCGCTGCGTACTGCGGCAATCTAATTGGTCAAAATGTTTGTATAGAACGTCACTCGATAAACCTCATCTGTCATTGATTTGTGTCCGTCATATCTTTCTGTCCAAATCTGTATTGCCATATTCCTACATACAAGGACAGATAGTTAGCATCGTCAATACAATAACGCAGGAACGCGAATTAACTTACCTGGGTTCAGTATGTGCTCCTCGACCCAAGCCATACGGGCGGTCTTGTGCGCTGCAGTCAGTGGTAGCGTGCGATCCATCTTGGTGTAGACCAGATGGTCCACACGCTGAAGCATCTTCTGCACCGTTCGCACCGACGCCTTGATCCCCAGCTTGGTCTTGAGCTCCGCCGCGAAGTGCTCCCCGGACGCCGCCGTGCGAACCAGCAGACGCACCTCCCTCTCGGTCAGCGCTGGCCGGCGTCCTGCCCTTGGCTTGTCGCTGCCGCTGTCGGTCTGCGGTCCTCGCTCGGTCTTGATAGCCCTCCGCACACAGGTGCGAGAGCGGTCGGTTTTTCTTGAGATGTCGTGAAGCGAGACACCGCCGTCGTGGAGCCCGATGATCCACCAGTATTCTTGATTGGTGAGGGCTTTGCCGTGGCCCATTAAAAAATGAGACACTGGAAACCACAACCAAGGCAGCAGCAAGCTGCCCAACAAGTTTCCTCCATTCATCCAACCAATCGATACATTCACTCTTTTAATATAGAAGTTTGTATGAATTTGCGTAAAACATGTATGTTTCGCCAGAAAAAGGATATGGTACTATATTTTATCGCTCCTGCCAGAACCGGCAATCTGTATACCAGCCCTGTCAGGGGCGTTGAATTCGCGCTTGTTAGCACAAGCCTGCTCTTTGTATGCATAACTGCAGTATCATATCTAAACAGCAGCCTCTAACTCGCGGTAGAAGACGAGATATCGGCAGCAATCTGCCCCGAAATCGGGGGTCCTATCGATTTGGCGCGCACGGTATAATTGTTGCACATATGCAACAAATACGAGTCACAAACCAAAAATGTGATTTCAGGAATCACCCAGTATCTCGAACGCCAAGATTCCGTCGTCGTAAACAGTCATACAATACAGCAGTTGTGGCGAGAATATTCCAGTTGTTGCGTGAGCCGCCGGCGCATGGCTTTGACTCGCTGAAAGTTGAAGTATCCAGGAAGGATACTCCTATTTCCGAAAGCATGAGGAGCGGAAGACGTGCTGCTACATCGCAGCCTGCGACAAGATCGCCGGGTCAAGTTTAGCGCATAGTTATCGTAGCTCACTTTCGTTTTCACTCCGTTCGCAGCAAGCGAACCCGCCTCACCACCCCCTCCGACTCGACCGCAGCAAGAATATATCTCATATCCCCAACGTGACTTGCGTGATGGAAAGTTAAACTATTGCAACCATGACTAGTATTGACAGAGGCAACTAGTGTTGATTGGGCTGACAAATGTTTGAGCTGCACAAAACAATTTAAACTGGGTTTTTCCGTGTCGGATTTATCCGACAAAACACTCACAATGTAATATACAGTATCTTGATGGGTCATTATCGTAATTTAGGAATATACGAGTGGCCATGAAGGTAAATAGTTGCTGACACAGCGTAATTTTTCAACTGACAATCTGCATCGCGCACTCGAGTTGCACGACGCTCGTACTACAGTCGCTCGTGCTGCAGTCGTTCCTGGAAGCAGATTTCGAGGGGTATGAAGGACCGGCGCGGGAATAGTGTGAGGCTAATATGTCGATATCGAAACAGCTTCACTGATAGTGGTTTGTTTGTGTGTTTGGCTGTCAGTTCCAAAGTGAGGAGGACGAGGGAGCTGGCGCAAACAGTTGCCCAACTCACGCCCTCCAGTTAACTTATCCACATCATCCAGCATATAATCTTCTCATATATAGTGCATGCCTTCCTTCAATTGGCTGTAATACCTTTATATCTTGTGACCAATTAGAATGCAATAACAGTAGTAGGGCGTCCAAGGTTCGGCGTGTGAGAACATTTTGACGGGAAGAAGGACGTGCGGTGCAAAAGATGCAAGGAGACGATCGTGAACCCAAAGGTGGAGAAGCTGAAGCGTCATATCTTGAAGAAGTGCACTGGTTGGACTGCCAATGAGAAGAGGAAATTTGTTGAAGGCATAACCTACGAACGACAACCGAAGAGCCATCAAGTTAGCCTTGATTCAACTGCGTCTTGCACTGCTGCTGCTGATGGTGACAGCAATGGCATTACCATAGAGATGACCCAAGACGAATTCAACAGAACTGTCGCCAATTACATTTACAATTCTGGGGATCCATTTCGCACGGTGGATGAGCCAAGCTTCGTCCAGGTTTGAGGGTTCCATCTCGATCTCTAGCCTCTTAATGGAAGCTGTTGACGGTGAAATGGAACTGTTGGTCGGAGAACGTGTTCAAGCTCGTGTTTGTCTACTCCAACCGTCAGGCCAGAGGTAGAATTCCTGACGTGGTGTACGACAAGTCAACGTTAGAAGATTGGAGAGGGAACGAGAGAAATTATGACCAAGGCGAATCGTTCGATGGTTGTGATGCAGAGCGTTGGCCTGGGAAGGCCTGCAACGACGAAGATGAAGGCAGTACATCTTCTGCATCAGTTGACAAATGCTTGGGCTACGTATGCTCCCAAGACTAGGCTCGTTTTGCATACTTCTTCTACAATAGTCCAAGATCGCAAGTTTTCCGTCTCGCTTTGATATTTCTCAACACCCCATTGCTCTTTCACTTGCTCGAACTGTCCTGGCACAGCGAAAGCTTGGTGCTGTTCATTTCCAGCACTCTAGTGGCTTTTGTCCGCAGATAAATTCGAATTAATCTGATTAATCAGCAATTTAACAACCCTATTCTGAGGCAAGTGTTCCAAAAATGGCTATCCCACGGTGCATCAAAATTAAAAGATCCAGATGAAGGGCACACACAACTCAACATGTATGTGCATAATGACAAGCATTTCGAATAATGAATACTGGTGTTGTGTTATCATGACCATCGTTGCTCCGTCAAATATGGCCGTTCGAAAACAGCGCCTCAGACCCATTTTGGCGTGGGGACCCCGGCAGTGAACGGGGGTTCTTTATATTAGCCAATAGAAAAAAGAAGCTGGAGCCAATCAAAGAACGCAACGGAAAGATTACGCAATCCTTGCTGTTCGACGACACGATGGACAGGAACAGCGGCGAGAAGGCATTGGTGCCTTCGTGAGTAGTAGCAACACAAGCTGCCACACCAACAACAGCCACGGCAACCAGTCAGCGGCAACCACAGAGCCAACGAACCGACGGGCGCAGGAGAGGCAGGAGCTAACGGTATCTACGAAAATCCCCCCTCCACATCCTGGGTGCAAACAGGTCTATATTTGATTGGTTAATTTAGTTTGCCCTATTCATCTATGGTGATTGGATTTGTAATGGGGTTACATGTAGGTTATGGCTTATGTAGGACACACACATTGGTGTGTGTCCACACCTTCATCCTTAAAGCAGTACTCATTACTGGATAGCTAACTTGATATCAGTAGGTGGCTCCACAGCCACTAGTTATGCATTTGACTAGGCTCTACTATGCTAGATAGTGAGCCTCATACATTCACACCACAGGCGGCCCTGCCGCAAATAACAACAATAAAGTTCAGTTCACGTTTTGAATAGAAGAGTTCATTAGCCTTGTTTAAGGTCCTCTTGACTCTTGGAGTTCGTAGATAGCTATCTTACGGGTTTGTCTTGGTTCTAGTATAGAACCGAAGATTACCAACCTTGAACAAGAGACTCCCTGAGTATGTGTCTTCCTCTGATGCTAAAGCTACGGCAGCTCCGCTGCAGGATTCATCAACATGCTTTTGACGTGGTCACTTTGAGCTATCCTCTGCAGTTAACGCTGGCTGGAGGTGTGACTTTGAGCGCTATAACCGGAAATGGCCCACATGGATATGGTAGCTCTGGTGAACAACATAGTATCGAAACGCTGGCTTTGGAAAGTCATTTCCGGATCTTTTATTCAACTTTTTCGTTTTTTGACCCCAGAACACTTGCCTCAGAATCGGGTTGTTAAACTGAATTTGTCCGCTGCTATTAATAAACCAACACTAGCGGCAACAGATACATGCCCAAGGTTTCTTGTTGCACTATTTTATGTTCACAGTTCGTTAGAACTGTCGTTTGGGTGTGCTTTTGCGTTATTGTACCGGTATTTTACTGGTATGTCCCAGGTGTTTGCGCATGAGGACTTGTATATGAGATTAACTATGGCATACAAAGTGTTTTTGGTAAGAGACGTGAGACACGGGAGACGTCAGCGGTGGCGACAAGACCGGTTGGCGGCGGCGAGGAAAATGGGTTGGAAATTGAGGAAAGCCACACTAACGATGAGGGGGGGGTGAGAGGTGACAAACCGGTCCTCCGCCCCGGTTGGAATTGATGTATCCACACTAAACGATGAGGTGGCTAGTAGGTACACTTTCAGACATCTCTACTTTTAGCAGTGCGGGGCAACCTCGCCGCATGGCAGGCCTCGGCGACAACGCACGTGCAAACCGCGATGACAGCAAAGCCCGTATAATTCGCAGCAGCAGCGTGGCAACAGGTCCCACAGGTAAGCTACGACTGCGAGCATCAAGTCAAAGTTGAGCGCACATCGAGCTCAAATTGTCCTTGTTTGGCTGCCGTCAGGATACCGTGGTGGATGCAAGCGATGGCATACACCAGCAAGAGCCACACCATGGTACCACAAGCAACTTCAGGAGGGCGACCTGTTACTGAAAACTAACTCGCGCGCTTGGCATGTACCAGTGCGACGCATTAGGTGATCAACGTGTAAGCTCTAACACTTTGACCCACGCGTTAGAAACATTTTAGATATTCACATTAGCTTTTACTAATATCATTGTCAGTGCAGATCGAGGATTACATAATAAGGAGAACTACACACGCGCTGCAGTGGATATGCTGACGCGTGCGAGGGGCTACTATCTGAGATTATCAATCTCACAACATACTACAGTAGTACTTGAAGAAGCGTGCGTGCGGGGCTAAAATCTCACAACATTGGACACAGTATGATATGATGCAGAGTGCGAAGGTGAGCGGGAGCAGGCTCTAGAGTTTGCAAAGCGGCTCGAGTAGTGTCATTCCAGCTTTTGACTTCATCCTCGCAACTCAGTAAGTATTCCAAGATGAAATGCTACCAGGTGTGCACTCTTGCGTTCGATCACTTTACTTGTCTGTTCTAAATGTCCTACAGTTGGGTCTGGCGTAGTTATGTCTGGACGTGGCAAGGGTGTTAAAGGCGTTGGCACGGGTGGCAGAAAAAGCGACATCTACATCTTATGCGATAACCTCGAGGGCTTTTCAAGATCTTCAATTCGCAAACTTGCTCGGCGCGCAGGGGTGATTCGGATATCAGCCCTTGTCTACAACGAGACCCTGAAAGTGTTTGCTCAAAACCTTGTCCAGGACGCTGTTCTGTATAACAACATGCCAGCCGTAACGTATTGTACGCCCTTAAGCGACAAGGTCGAACACTCTACGGTTTTGAAACTTAGTTTTTGTATGTTACCAAGGGGTCCGCGACTCAAGTAGGGGGGAAATAGCATATTTGGTAAGTCGCCGAAAACGCGCGAAATCCGCTGGCGATTTTCAAAAGACAAAAGAGAACATTTATTTAATATGCACGATCATAAGCGTAATGGTAGTTCTTATGGGTTTGAACATTGAGTGGTTGTCAAGATATCGACGAATGTGCTTGATTTCCGAGGGTTTCTCAGTATTTAGGCCTTCTTTTGTCGAAGTGCCGGTTTCGTTTTATGATAACCCTAAGCGCTGGGATAAAAAGTTTGTGTATCGGTCTGTTACCTCGGGTTTACTGCATGCTTGTATACAGATTAGGTGAATGATCCAAATGGATCGGCATGCTAATTCTTAGGGAGTGCCCATGTTAGCGCTCGTCTAGCTCATCATCGATAGCAGTTCTTCAGATGAACAGAGTGTCCATAGGCTTAGAATTTGCTAGTGATTAGCCTCCAGCATGCCAATATCTTCAATTATGTCTGGCGGATTTCATAGTTTTCAGCAGGCCTACGAGGGCCCCCTGCTTGAGTCGCGGACACCTTGTTAAGATAAAACAAATTATTTTTACTCATTTTATTATAACAATTAACTTTGAAACGTGATTAAATTTAAACGAACAGCGTCCTCCCCCGGGACGGTAGCCCGGGTAAGCAGTATACTAAGCCGCGCCAAGGCGCGGAGAAGCTCTGGATTTTATCATGTAGAACGGTTACGTTCCAACTGATGTAATCTATCTGTTTCTGCTAGTGCTTCTCAGTTGGCTTGAAGTATTGGAGGAAGTCTAATGTGAGGCGCTCCACGAGATATAACTGTTTCATCGTTTTCACTCTGGTGACGGCGACATAAAAGGATGATCGCTGCGGACTATGTCTCGTGGGGTGTCGCAATGGGCCAAGAATCAGTCTGTTGACAGTCAGCCCTTGGCATTTGTCACTAGTGATAGAAAAAGCTGGTATCAGTGGAACTTGCGTGACTACAATGTTAAACGATCGAGCAGGCATTTTGACCTCCACTTGCTTTTCAACACGCAGACGTACTGGGGCGATTCCATCTGGATATTCTGGAAAGAGTTGTTTGGTGAAGTGATCTCGGAGTTTGATGTATATGGCATTTGGTGGATATGAGTGAGTTTCGTACTGGCTGCCGTCTAGTGTTTGAGCTCGCGAGATGTCCTTGGAAGAACACTCAAGTCAACGGCGTATCCAATGGATCCATTCGAGAGTTTCATGGATTGGGAAACGTTTTTTGTGCATTGTATTGGCATTCCCTGAGATATCTTGAGCATGAGTGGCATATTGGCAGTCTTGTCACCCCGAATCAAACGTATATTACGTTGCTGGGTTTCTGTAAGACTCGTTCTTGCGCGGGAGATAGTAGCTGGGAATTAGTGAAGGGTTTCACTGTGGTATCGGCAAAATTGAATCGCAGCTGCAGCATTAAATACTGTCCTTAGGACATTTGATGTAACAATGATTGGTGAAAATGCTTCAATAGAGACGTTCTCTTGCTTGTTCCAGTTTTCATCAAAGCAAACACTATTTATATAGTCGATATCGTCTTGCAGATAGTTTCCATACCGCCAGCGGTCGAAAATATCCCTCCAATGTGGATCAGAGCGGTGGCGCATATTTTCTTCAAGCATTACAACCGTGGTTATGCTACAGTAGACAGCAATACCACGTGAGCGCGCTAAATATTCGTCTGTATCCTTTTTTACGTTCGAGCATGGCGGAATAGTAATATATGCCGGATATCCGGCTGCTGGTAACTGTTGGAGCCAGTCACCGACGAGCAAGAAATCAATTCCTTCCAATAGTTTATTTGGTTCATTCTTTCGACTCCGAAGTTCGGCGTCAATCATTCCAAGAAACTTGGCATCTGTAGTAGAGATTTCGTCCACAATCAACAAACGTAGTTGTGTAAAACGCTCTTGTCGTTCTAAACTCGGTGTTGCTTTCCGTTTCTGTGGTTTGATCCCCCAACCAAACATTTTGTGGATTGTTTGTCCTTCTGCGGCTTCAGCGGCTACACCCTGATATGCAACGGTAGCTACTGCATATGGGTAACCCCAAGTGAAAGCAAGCATTTGTAAAGCTCGAATTACCACGCTTTTTCCAGATCCTGGTTTCCTCCGAGAAAAGCACGAAGTGGTTGGCGGTTTGTTTCTTCTCGAAACGAGCGAACCAGGTTTTCTCCAACGATGACAAATGCTTTATGTTGCTTTCGATTAAGTCCAAAATGGTGAGAGATCCGCTTTAAAGAACTGTTTCGTGGTAGATTGGGTTCCTCTTCGATTGTAAAAGAGGTTGGATCCTCCCATTCGATTGCATCGCGTATTGCGGCTTCAATCTGGACTCGGGTTGGCTGGACTGGGAGAGTTGTGGGCTCATACTGATACGAATTATACGGACGTGTCTCGTTTTCTATTTCATGACGAGCAATTTGGTCACGTAGTGTGTTGTGGCTAATCCTAGGAATCTCTCTAGCTTGGTCTAAATCAATTCGTGAACGCGCAATAAGCATTGACGTTGCTTCCGTCAGTTGCAATTGGTAGATATTTTTCGTAGTCATCCTATACTTCGATAAGCAACCGATTCCATCATTAACGATGTCATTTTCATCACAATCTGATTCAGAATTGTTGTGCTCGTCGTTATCGATTGTGCGATCGTATTGTTGGTAGCGTAGAACCTCAGCATCCACTGATAAGTTGTGGAGTTTTTGTGCTTCATAGAAGTCGCTGGTATTGTTTGCAAATACATGAGCATTTTTTGGATGCAAAACTAGCCCACCAATGCTCAAATATTATCATCGTCAGATTTTCATTTGCACCTAGATCGCGTTTGGTGCGAAATGTTTTGAATAGAACTAAGAGCTTTGTTCTGGCCTCTGATTGTTTGGCATTTGAAAGATCGGGATCTTTGATATCGGGCAAACGCGGAACGATAATAGTAGGGATCGTCAAACTTTTCCGGCGATGTAACGAATGTGTGGCACATTGTTGATATCCTCTTATCAACTTCAAACCTTTTTTGTCACGTCGTTTTTGCCAAGAAGAGAGAAATTCCATCGCACTGACTTGTTCCAGATCAATTGGCCGAAAAACAAAATCCAGACATGAACTCGATGGCGTATAATCAATGCCATTTTCATCCTCGTCAAGAATAACATCTGTATCACCACGCTCGAGCAGTGCCGAAACAAAGCCATTCAAATATAATTTGACGAAATCAGTGGATGCATAAAACGCAGACTTACGCAGCAAGTACAAACTTGCAATCGGAGCGGCAACTTCATGAACATTGGACAGGGAACAACACATTGATTGAATGCGACGACGACCGGTTTGAATCGCATTCAGAGAAGGATCAACGTTTGCTTGTGCTTTGTCAAATGCCCCAACATGAAGTGCTAATGGATTCTCAATGTCATCCTGGTTCTTCGTGGAATATTTCATCATATAGAACCCAATGTGAGGGCCTTCAAGTTTCATAATATCATAACGTAAATCAGTAAGAACTTTCCAGCAGTACATTAAAAGAGGCGAATCGATGCTCGTACCTTCACAAGCGCTGAGAATGTTGATATCATGGTTAGCCTTTATCCCTTCATTGATGACAGGCACGTACGGATTCAAATATTCGCTTCCAGACATTCTTGCCAATTCGACTGAACCATCATCGGTCTACGTAGAAGCAGAGCACGTCCGTTTGGGGGAAAACATTCTGCAGTTGTTTCCTAGGGGAGTTCGCTTTAACTGTTTGAAACACGGATTGCTGTGGAACCAATGGTAGGTTTGATACGTTAGTAGAGCTTGGGTAGTGATAACTGCGGCGACAGAATTGAGCTCTTCCTCGTGTGGTAATGGTTGCGGCATTGCCAATCGATAAAAACCAGTCGTTTCATTGAACTCGTTTGCTTTCTCGGTAGATTTTTCACTTAATTTCATCGCACATTTCCGTATCAATTCATCTGCTCCATATGCTGTATTGCAAGAAATGCACACTGTCGTATTAGGACGGACCGATCCTTTGTGGGGCTTTCGAAACGCTTCCTGAGTGAGCGGTATGTTTTTCAACTCTACGCCATCGCATTGTGGGCATACGGTTAACGAAAGAGGATAACTAGCTCGAATGATGGAAGCAACATATGTGAGTAGTTGCTGCTGAAACCGCTTCGTACGGCGAAGGTGGTTATATTCCTCTGTTGTCTTGGGCATACCTTGAATCCAAACCATGATATGGGCATGCAGTGAGCCAGTAGAACTCTGGGATTCTGTCGATGCAAAAAATGCTTCCGTCGTACCAAAAACACCCCCATTTCCGCTCGGGCATTGCTTGAATAGATCCCAATCAAACAATACTTCAATAATAATTTCCAGTATGTTATGAAAGTATCTGTTGGTATTCACACATGAATGTAACATACAATCCATTGTAGTTAGTACGGTTCAAAGGGTCCATTGCAAATGCAAAATTGTTACCTTGCGCATGCAAACGGATTTTGTGTGGCAATCGTGCCTAATCGAGCTCGGGAAAGCCCACCGGACGAATTGATGGTACAGCCAATAGTATCAAGCAATTCTGACGAGAGATCACCCGCAAGGTTCGCAATTCGGAACGTGAGTGAACTGTCCGGAGATACCGTAAAAAAGAGAGAGGGCTGTCCATATTTCAGTTGCATGGCAAAACGCTTCTGTCGTGCCTCCCTTCGTTCTTCGTTTGAGCCCCAAAAAGCTCTAATTCCAGTTGATATTCCTGAGTACAAATTTGTCACATTAGGATTGTTTTCTGTCTGAGCAGGAACCCCCCGCCCATTGGCTTGGGCATGTAAACGGCTTTCTTGGTGCTGGATGTACGATAGTAAGTCGTCACGAGTGACTGTTCCAGCACTGATAGCTACGCTCGGGGCCAATCTTGCACGGGTATGAATTGCTTGCATGGCACGATGACGAGCTATAACATCAAACGCAACCAGCCCAAACGAGGGATGTTTCGCGTGCCTTCGTGTTGACAATCGTAAGCAGTAACAAATGTATTCTTGCAACCCGATGGTAATTTTGCGAGGTTCATCAAGCCCTCCTCGCCCAAACGGGAATAATTCACAAAATGAAAAACACCAGAAAGCTGGTTCAAAGTTAGAAAGGATTTCAGACGAACGGTAAACCACTACATCCCGGGACAACACTGCTTCACGAAGTGCTGCAAAATTGTCAGGCATAGAAAAATCACTCACTAAAGCTGTAGCGGCCTGTTCCCAAAGTTCATCTTCTGGTTCAACGTTATGATGAGCCGGTGCTGGCGCGTTGTGACGCCAGGTCGCCCCATCTAAGCCATGCTGAGTGTGAGAATCATTTCGTTGCGTAGTAGATTGGGTTCTATCCAGTACAACTGCTGTTGGACGCATCACAGGATGAGAATCTGTACGGCGCTCAATATTCGCATAGAGATGATTGTTCGAGCAATACCAGTCAGGGTTTGCTTCCCAAACAAGTGCCACCTCGTGCATTCGTACTAACATTGAAGCAGTAGGAGCACGTAAATTGGTTAATGCTGCGACGTGCTTGGTCGCGCTTGATGCCCCCGGGGAGGGGACTTGGGACAGTGCGATAAACATGACCGTTAGAGTTAGTGGAAAATGTATTGTTGCCATCCAAACGAAAGCAGGGCTTGCTTCTCAACTAGTACATCTGCGCGCAGACTGGATTGAAAGCTGCGTCGCTTTATCCGTTGGTGCTTCGATGGAATTAAGGTTGATCTAGCTTAGAAAGAATCTGTTAAAATAAAACAAGGTCTATATATCATTTGAATGTCGCCCGTAACTCAAGCAACATCGACTTCGGGTTTATGCAATCCGTACAGGTATAAAATATCCGTAGCTTTTTTATAGGGCTCACAATTTTTTATGAACATAAATACACAGGATATTCATTTTAACAGTGATTTGCACCTCGCCGGTACCGCCCCCAACCAGGGAGTGATAGCAGTGGGGATTTTTCCCCGTTAGTACTAAGACTAAATATGCGCCTGGCTTCTTTCAGGTTTTAGTTTATCTCTACTAATCGCGCAGCGATGGCTCAGAACTAAGACTAAATATCGCGACTATTAGTACTGAACTCAATGATAACATCGGCTTACCACAGACCTCGTTTGCTCGACTCCATCCGCTCAATCTCAGCACGATTATGGCGCAACACGAGCTGCCGTTGCGCGCGCTCGTTATCGGTACGCGTTCGCAGTGAACTCATGACGAAGGGCCCAGTCGAAAATACACGTTCTTGAAATGCAGTAGAAGAACTTCGACAACCAAACTCTTGCCAGTTTTGCGATCGACGGGAAGGCTTTCTCTCCGGACTCAGCGAACCAGCTGCAAACCTCAATGTGTTGGCAGAGCTGTTCTACATTCCAAACGCTCCTCTTTTCCCTGTTGCGCATTGTCAGCTTGGACAGGACTTCATTACGTTCGGTTTCGTCTTTGATCTGGTGTTTTGCTACTTCAGCCCACTCGGTGCGATGGTTTAGCCACCTCTCCACTTCCGCGTCGGCTTCTTTGTTGAGTTCTTCGTCAGCGGGATTGACTGCGCTTTGCTGACTTATTTCCTCTCCGCATAGTAAATCTAAGTCGTCATCATATTGCGCAAGATACTCGCTAGGCGATGAAGAAGCTGAATTTCTTGAACAATTCTCTTGGTTGGCGTCCCCGTCTGTCGCTCGGAAGAACACACGGTGCTCCATGAGCAGTAGCTCTTTTGCTTCTGCGAGAATTCTATCAGTGACTACTTCTGCTGTGTCAGGGATGCGGAGATAGTTTTTAGCTGCTCGTTTTGTACGTGGATCGAGGAGTAGCGCCATACCCACATGCACCGAAGGCATGGTTAGCCGATTAGCGATCTGATGAAGTGTGCGTTTGATACAGCGGTGCCTCAGAGACGAGATAACCTCGAGTTTCATCTCGATGCGCGCAAAATTCTTCTCATTTGTATATTCATCGCGAACACCGTCGAGGCAGTACGCCGAGAATTTATACGAATTCATGCGCGCGGACGCTACCCGAAGAAATACATACATAGTCGATGAAAGTAAACTGGCCGATTGAGACTCCACAATAGCTAGGCTGGTGACGCGTTGCACAATCGCCTCCAGCTCAACAGCCAAACCCCAGTCCGCTCTCGTTAATCAGTTAAAAACATTTTTCTCGGCTTTGCCAGCGCTTTCAGTTTGGAAATAGGCACGATAGACTGGGTAGTTGATGATCGATCGCTGTAGTAACTTGGATGCGGATGCAACACGGACATCGATGTCCAGCAACGCTGATAGTTGGGGTAGCTTAAGGAAACGTTGAATAGCTGTAAGGCGTTGAACACGTTGGGGGGAATTACTGGGGGCAAAGTAATTGGTCAGCGCGCGCAGCTTGCGGATCACTGCACCACCTTCTGGGAAGCACCGCCTTGTGTCACCACCACCTTCCTCTTGGTTGTTAATTCGGAGACGGCGTCTGTCGAATACTGGGTCCGCACACTCTCCTTAAGACCAATGCCATACCCGAGACAGAGATTCAGTGCATGCATGGCACAGTCAGTTTGCAGGGTAGTGCCGAATTCTTTTTAGATCTTACGAGCTGCTGGTGCAGTGTCAGAAATCGAGAAGCGAACCATAGTCTCCATACTCAAGCCGTACAGTGTCATTAGCTCTCCACTTATCAACGCCGCGACAGGCGTTGACTCATGCCCATCATTTTTAGTCACAGCAAGAAGTGCCAGGTGGCGAGGCTTCCAGAAGTGATCTATGAAAGACCCCGAGGCGCCAACGATGCAGTTCTTGGATTTGTCCAAAGATCATGCATCACGTTCATAAAGGAAGTCCCATGAAGAAGATCGTGCTCTTCACGTAGTAATTCGCGTGTATCCCCCAGGTATTTCTCGTAATGACTGTCGAGGATGCGATTGTACGTCTCCGAAGCTAGAATGGTGACATCGGCGTCACCAGTCAGCGCCGCGATAAGTTCCCGGAAGGCCGGTGTAGTCACCATGTTGTAGGGCAGACCTGTAGTGCACAAACGGTATGAATATTTTGATTAGTCAGATGAAAGCAACTTGATACGCATAACTTACCGTCTCGAATTAACCAGCGCGCGATGTGCCCCGAGATGAAGTCGTGATGTGGTTTGGAGTGCCACCAGAGCTTCTGGCACTTTGCGGGCTGCTTCTCTTCCAGACCACCTTTAACAGCTTCTGTTGCAGGAGCAGGTCGTTTACTACTCCCATCGACCATGGATCTCTGGATCCGCTGCTTGCGATGGATGGCTTCCTTAACCGCTATATCGTGCTCCTGGTGATTGCGCAGAACATGCGACTTCGCGTTTGATGCGTTTGCAGTCTTGCAGAGACACTTCTGCCAAACCTTGGTTTCGGCACAGATTAGACAAATGTGTGTATACGTCTTGTGACGATACTGAACGGGCTCGTTGAGTTCATGTATCACAGTCCAGATGGAATCTGCCGTGTTTTCAGGAGCATGATGAGCAACCGAGGCTGGAATGTTGGATGCAGGGGCGGTGTTTTCTGTCTGAGCGAGGTCGATCACCGTAGCCTAGCTGGACGCAGAGATGCCGGACGTGCTACTTGGTGTCAGCTCTTGTGAAGCATCGGGATTGCCGAAAAATGTGTCGACACAGGTGTGGCTGCAAAAGCTATGGAAAAGTTGAGTTAGTAAGCGCGTCTATCTGGTTTATTTGGCTAGTTGTACCGTTTTGATAGATCTGCTTTACTACAGAGGTCGTTGCTACAGAGATGATGAACCTGTCGCCCGCATATACAACAGGGAGACGTCGCGTCCAAGCCTTCGAAGCAGCAATCGATCTTAGCACACTTCATTGTTATGTGCGACAAGACGGAAATCGAAGAATGAGAGCGGGGGGGATGAAAAAATGCTAGAAAACGCAGGAGAACCACCCATTGCGAGCGGCCATCAAAGATCCAACAGTCGTGGAGGACAAAAAAAGATTCATGGAATTAGTAGAGCTATTGGTACTAAATATTCCAAATTCCAACGAATAAAGAGGTTAGTTCTACTAAAGCCAACACCCTGGACATAATATGCTTAGTACTAATATTTTATCACTACTATTAGTACTAACCAGAATATCTGGGTGACTACTATCAATCCCTGCCCCCAACTACTCTGGATAAAATCCAGAGAACATCCGGACTATTCCAGACCAAAATACCGGTACAGTAGACACTTTCACAAACGCCTTCTTATGGCGTCCCAGGACAGCCCCTTCCTGGCGTCGTTGCAAGCGTCCCAGGGCTCCCCAGAAACTGTAACTTCGTTCTCAACACTCCCAAACACTGCTACCCCCGTCCCCATTGTTTTAGCTTCCGGCACTCTCTCCTCTGCGAGTAAACCCAAGAAGAAGCGCAGCCACTCGACCCCTACCAGAGACCGTGAGCGTCGCGAGCTGCTGGCGCTGCGTGTGGAGTCTGTGGATCTTGAAACTCAATTGCAACAGGCTCGGGGGCATCTTGCAGCTGTCAGGAAGAAACGGCAGGAGAAAATCGCTTCTAGCAGCAGCAGAGTCGTCAGTAGATTACCAGCCTGGAGACACATCGCACGCCGCCACTCAAGAGCGCGAAAAGAAGCAGAGAGCGAGAACCGACGTCTCCGAGAGCAACTGGAAGATCACCTCAAGTGGGGCACTGCATTACAGGCCAAAATGAGCCAGAGAGGGGGTGGAAACACCCACAAATCGCCTCGTGCGGCGGCTACGGCGGCGGCTCTTGGGTCCGTGGCCAATCCGTTGTTGCTGGCGGAGGACGAGGAAGGCATTACGGATTTGGAGTTGGAACTGGACGACGTGGACAGAACAGAGCTGGAGATGCTGGCGAGCGGGCTGGATGCGGCGTATTCGAGGGTGGACACCGTTCTCAAGGAGCATGAAGTGAGTGAAGTGCCGTTGGGAGCAATGTCTGGAAGCAGGACGACGCTGCGTAAAGGACATGACTGTGATGCTGCGGTTGTTGAGCTGAGAGACACTAGGGTCGTCCCATTTGACTTCAAACTCTCTATTGACGCTGCGTGGAACGCATGGGTGCTGTGGCATCTGGGAGGAAGCTGTCGAAAGAGTGTGTCGGCGCATCGGAGCTGTTCGTATCCGGACGTCGCCAGACCGGAACATACCTTTGCGGTCAAGTTTCGACTGCAATGTCCAATGGCAACGTTATTACCTGATAATGGGCCTACATTTCTAGATTTGAAGCTTGTGCTGAGGAGATACGTCGAGCAAAACCGGTTAGTCATGGTGTGGCGAGGGCTGTCAGCAGGTGAAAAAGACCTTGCGGGTTTGTTCACAGATGAAACGGGCTGGGTAGTTCTCGAGCGCATGCTGCCATTCGAAAATCCCCCAGGACATGGCGGCACGGTTGCTGTAGCCGCGAGGACGTCAATGCGCTCGTGCGTCCGCATGACGCCCAAGCGAGCTGATGACTGCGTGGCAACGCCGACCCAAGGGCATATTTTGACTAATCTGGTTGTAAATTCGTACAAAGAAGACGTCAGCTTCATTTACCGCGAGATGGAGGCCCAACTTCTGCGTACGACGAGGTATATCTGAGGCTTGGAATCAATTGTGTGAAAAGGAAGGTTAAGAGCGTCTTCAAGCAGCGACGTGCTCACCGCTAGACTTTAACGGCTAGAGCGTCGGAAGGTTTTGATCATAGCGATCACTTAGGCAGTACTGGCACTTATTTCAAACCAAAACTTCTGCCTGTAGTTGCACACGATTCCTGCAAAACCCTGCAACATAGCGCAGTTTTTCTTAGCAGTGTATATGAAATATGATGTACTTAGTTCCTCACGCCAGCTAGCGCGTCGTCCAGTAGCATCTTCTCCAAAGCTTCCAACACCGTTTTGTTCTCCTCTTCTCCAGTGCTCACGACCATGTCGGTGAACTCGTTGGCTACGGGCTCGCAGACGGAGGAATTGCTGAAGTGCATGGGAACATGACGGAAACACGTATCGAGAACTGTCCCAGCCATGACGCCACTGGTGGAAGGGCGAACCAGACACCATCCCGTCTCGTCCGAATGCATGCCTCGGAAGAGCCCCTCGCCCTCTGAGAACACCTTCCACACGACCACGAGGCGATTGCCTTCCTGGAAGCGACGCACCGCTACTCGCTGCAGCAGCGACACCGCTTCGCCCATTCGGCGAGTTGTAACCCGAAACTTGAGCGCCATAATGTTTTCCGGGTCCTCAACTCCGTCGTACGTCTCTCGGCCTTCTTGTCGATGCCTCATCTGAGCTAAATGCCATATTGAGCGGCAGGTCTGATTGTAGTTGAATGGCAACGTTTGTCGGTCAGCGTGCTGGTAGTATTCTGTGTTTCCGTCCTTGTGCTTGGTGACCGACGGCATCTCTGTCTCCGTTGCTGTCTCTAACCTGCATGCGTTGATAACCTCGTCGACCTGCAAGTAAACGGTGTGAAGATCCTGGATAAACGTCTCGAACAGCGCTGAGTCTGTCGGCTCCAGACGCACTCGCTTGTGAAGACGAGGTGGATCTGCAAACTCGCCATTCATGATGGCTCCTCCATCGTGGACACGTTTCTTTAAAAAGCCGGACAGGTCTTGAATTAACGAGGTTCGCGAGCTGATTGCAGCCCGCAGGTGCAGTTGGTCCTCCTCAGCAGCTTCTCTGTGTTCCTTTTGGCGACTTGCAATCGCTTTCCACAAGCAA
The DNA here is from genome assembly GCA_024679135.1 of Phytophthora foliorum. Lineage (NCBI taxonomy): Eukaryota > Oomycota > Peronosporomycetes > Peronosporales > Peronosporaceae > Phytophthora > Phytophthora foliorum. The sequence continues at coordinate 33,053 of JAHWLE010000137.1, forward strand.
CTCGACACCGCTACGTCGGTCGAAGGCGAGACGTCTCCGTCGCCTTGGGACGAGCCCTGCAACTTGTCCAGCTTGGCTGACAGCTCGTCGATCTCGCGACGCAGCGCTTCCTTCTCGGCCTTCTGTCGCAGGCGGTATTCACTGCGTCGGATAGCATCCTTCGATCTCTGCTTTCGTTGTCCTGTGGGTAGTTTGGTCTCACCTGATTGAACGGCCGGAGTGGGCTCGAAGGGCAGCACCTCAGGTACATTCGAGCTCAGCAGCGCTTCAGCGTCCGCCAACAGACCACTCGGGCCCAAATCGCCAAAGCTTAACGCGGTGGGCAGTGCCAACTCGTCGGACATCTGGAAGAAGTCCACCAGCTCATCGAGAACAAAGTCGTTCATTTTGAGAATGGAGACGAGTGCTGGCTTCGTCAAACAGAAAAATTGCGGTTGGCAAATCCCAAACTGATGGGTAAAGTCAATAACAGCCACACGGCCACGAGAGTGTTTGCTGGCGGCACAATCAACTGCTGCATGATGCCCGGTGCCTGCAAATAACCCAGCCAGAAACTGCCACTGGAACTGTGCGGTAGTGACGATCCCTTCCATGCGATTAAAAAGCTAAGGCATCAATTAAAGTCTACTACATGTACACAGTACATGACGTGTGCGCTCCTGAACGAAAGGATGCACCTGAGTTGTGCTTGGGAAGGCGTGCTCTGGGTCGCCACGTCAGCACTGCGCTGGGTGGGGATGAACTGCAACTCTAACGTCGATGGTCTCAGCTGACAGGACCTGGGTTAAAGTACCACCAGAAGAACGATCCCTGCCATGCGAATATAAATTATCTGCCACGACGATGGCATTACTCTGCTTGTGCTGAGTCAGCACACACCAAGTGCGTCGTCCAGAAGCATTTGCTCCAGCTTTTGAATGCACGCTCGGCAGTCGTCCTCGCCAGCCTTGATGATCGCGTCGGTAAATTGCCTCACTGTCGCGCCCGAAGAGGCCGCACTGCTAAAGTTGATCGGGACAAAACGAATGACCGACTCGAGGACAGTACCGACACATCCGTCTGCTGGCGACGGACGCACAATGCTCCATCCTGTCTCATCAGAATGCATGCCGGCGAACACGCCTTCTCCTTCTACAAACTTCCGCCAGATTACCACCATGCGGTTGGCCTCGTTGTATCGACGCATAATGGCGTGTACAACAAAAAACCCGCCAGCAATGCCAGAAGGGATGCGGACCTTGGTGACTGTCGTGTCGGCTGGTACCCACGGACCCTCCACATTTTCGCAGCCCGGGCGATTCTCCATGCAGGACACGCGATTAAAATGTGTCCACACATGTTCATAGTTGAAGGGCGTGGACAGTTTCCCCACCAGTTCATGGTAGCGAGAATTTTTCACGTCTCGACGCGGCGGAGGGTTGTAGTACCCTTGGACATCGTCGTCGTCGTTGTACACATCCATGCCAATGTCCTTGAAGATCTTGTCGGTCTGGGCATAGATCTCGTCCAGTTCCTTGAAGTACACCTCGTACAGGGCCCTGTCGGGCGACTTGGAGCGCGGCTTCTTCATAGGAAAGACCGCATCCCCCACTAGCTGCTCTTCACTGAGCCTCTTCCTCACAAGCAGCCCCAGGTCCTGAATCACCTTGGACCTCTTCTCCACCGCTTGGTGGAGTCTGCGCCGCTGCTCCTCGGCAATGACTCTGGCCTGCAGGTGGCGGGTGGCCAGCGCCTTCCACACGTTCGTGTGGGCCAGGCCCATCCCCTGTCGGGCCTTTTCGGCCTCTTTCTGCTGCTGCAGCGTCGTGAGCTGGAGCGAGAGGTCCTCCACCTGCTTGTACAGCTCGTCTCGGTGCGCCTTCTGCTTCTGCCTGTACGTGCTGCGGCGGATGGCGTCTCTCGAGCGGACGTCCACCACCTCGTCCTTCACAGGGGCAGGAGACGAGGAGGACGAGGCGCTCTCGCAGTCGACGGACGTGCAGTCGCTGTCCGTGTTGGTATAGGCGAAGAGGTCGTCGATGGGCGTCACGTCCAGCAGCTGCAGCGCGATCTCCGATCTGCCCGGCAGCGACAGCAGCGCGTCGTTCTTGTCGAGCGCCTGGACGAGGTCATTGCCCGTGACCGCCGCGTCGTCCATGATGTGCAGGAAGCCCACCACTTCTTCCAGGAATAAAGAGTCGGTCATGCCTGCAATTCACTTGCGCGCTAGCAGAGACAAATGCGGAATGGACGAGGAGGCGGCAATGGCGGTACAGCAACTCTACACTGATTGCGTAATTCGGAGCCGTAATCATAAAGGGGAAGGGGAGCTGCCCGCGCTAAGTACGAGGCTGGTGCCGGCAGCGATGAATGATGGTCCACGTCTTCATAATCGACGAAACCACACAGCCAATACTTGTACAATACTTGTACGGGTAAGCCACGTCATTGACCAGAAAAGGGAACGAGTGGCGGTAATCTTACGCCGAAAATATTTATTTTACTTGGTAACTTACGTCTGTGGTACATTGTACCTTTTTGTTTTGGCCAATAAACGATGGGTTTGACTAGTCGTGCAAGCTTTTTTTTAATATTAGCCAATCGACGTCAACCGCATAAAAGTTCCGTAAAATTCTAAAAGGGCGAAAAATGCGACCTTGGAGGGCTCCGGTCTTTGGTAAATGCAGCTCCTGAGGGATTGTTGACTTCAACTTACAATCCTCGAGGAAATGGATACACCCGCAGGTAGTACCGTAAAATTCTTAAAGGGCGAAAAATGCGACCTTTAAGAATGAACTCACATAAATTTGTATACTATACAAAATGTAGGTGGCTCGCGAAAGGGTTAATAGTGGTGGAGACTTTATCGTTATCTCTCTAACACGGAAAATAACGTTATTGGGGTTAAGTTAGAATTTTAGCGCTACGTTATTTAACACGGTATAGTATGAGATTTGCAAGAAAATGAACATGCTGCGTTTTGGCATTGTAGACGATATATGGTCGTTTTGCAAAGGTAGCAAAAGTCATTCTTGGCATTGTGTACCATAATCTGAGACTGGTCGGACCTTCTTTCTGGTGGAACGCTGTCGCCTCTCGCTGGATCGATCTGCGTCCTGTATCCGGGCCGGAGGTGATCACTGGTTGAAGGCAAGTAATTGTGGGCAACGAGGCGACAGCATCGATGAGTGGAGCTGCTCAACGCAGTGTGAAGATGTTGGATATTGCGTCTGTGCGGTGCGAGATGTATCGAGATGACTGTACTATGGCATCCTGTTGAAATGCTTGTGTGTGTTGGAAGGCAAAAGCCGAAGTGAGTGATTCATTTACCGGAATTCTAGTCCATAACAATTGTTGCCCTGTGTCTCCTCTTGCTAGTCCTCTTTGGTTTGCTACCTATCTCCTCCTAGATCAAACAGAATAACCTCGAGAGTACAGCCCCTGCACCCGAAGCAAATCCTGGTAGTTGAAGTTGAAGCCAACTGTCCAATCAGATCCCAGGACTGAATCCCATCCGCCAATCATATCCCAAACAGCGTGCCGCTGAGCCAATCACCTATCAGGCCGCGTGCCTCTTCATGTACGTTGCACTCCTGGCACGTGCCGGCCAGGGACAAGTACAAGCAGCGCCTGATTAACACATCTCTGTGTAATGTTTGCTGGAGACCTCGCTACCGAAAGAACCTTCGACAGCAACTCCAGAGCCATCGACGGCTTCCGGACACGACTACTGCCACCCCAGAGCCAGTGTCAACGGTCCCCGAGCCACGCCTACACCAACTACACCGGAATCGACTACTGCACCTACGACCTGTGACGCGGACATCAAAAACTTAATGTGTGGGCTTACACTAAATTTCCCCAGATGCTGGCTGACGCGTTGGCCCTCAACTTACCTAACGTGTTTACCCCCCC
>JAHWLE010000138.1:0-36869 GCA_024679135.1 Phytophthora foliorum
GACGTGCGACTCAGCGGGTACAGCGGCACGGCGCCGTCCCCGCGCTCCTGGTGGCTGCGCTGCACGCGTGTGGAGCTCATGCTGCCTTGTGCCTCTTCGCAATACTGAGGCTCGGCCGTTATGGACCGTAAAAATGGTCATGATTGGATGAAAAGAACGCTTCAACTGACACAGGATTGGTAGATATTTTCCTCGCCATTATCTTTGTGCGCACAGCATCAAGTGCCTCAATGGAGGCGGCGGCCTTCTCCACGGGCGTGTCGATCCAGTATCCGCACGGCCGCTCGGCTGCCAGCTTCTCGTCTTCGCATCGCGCAGGGCCCGTGGACTACCCGTTCCCGTTCCCCGCGGACTCCAAGACGTCCTCTGAGAGCCAGTACAAAGCCGATACCGAAGCGTACAGCGTCTGCCAAGAGCTCGCGTATCATTTCGCGTGCGAAAAGACGCGCAAGGAGGTGCAGGAGCTGCTGCGCAAGAACAATGACACGAGCTACAGCCAAGTGCTGCGCTTCTTGGAAAAATACTGCGCGAGAGACGAATCGGAGGCGGCTCCGTCGCCCTCAGATCGACGACAGCGAGACCCCAACGCCCCAGTGATGTTCCCAGAGTTCCACGCGTTCCCGACAGCTGCAGTGATCGCTGGTACAGATGCCACGTCGAGTGATTTGTGGGTGGAGCCGCTCACGCTCACGCTGCGGCGCACGTTCCCTTTGTGTTTCTTGGCGCCTCGTGACGTGCCTACAGCGCGCAAGTTTGTGGAGTGGTTGGCTGCTAGGACTGCTAAAATGCGTGCAGCGAAGAAGAGGGAGGAACGGTGGCTGGAGACGCAGGTATACGACTTTGACTTGCTGCCGCTGGATCAACCGCCAGTGACGGAAGGCAGCGTCGGTCGACGAGTGACTAGGCATCAGCTGGCGAAAACTAAAGCAGATCGAGGGACTGTCGGACCGATGGATGAACAGGATGATGCACACAGTGATGCTAGTTTTTATTCAGAGGCGAGTTCGAGTTCCGAGGGAGATTTGGAGGGTGAAGCTGGAAATGGGAGGAGGGGAAAACGAAAGCGAAGGCTTCCGTCCGTGGCCTACGGGCGATGGACAATGGCAAAGCTACTGACAACTATTCAGAACAATGTCGATGAACTGACATCGCTCACCAGTGGAGACGCGAGTCGTGAGTGGGTTACCGCACTTGAGGAGCTGATACACAACCGACTTCAAGACGCTTTAACCGCGGTGAAGAAGGTCCAAGAAAAGGAAGAAGGTGTGGTCACGCAGAGCATCGCATGCTACGATGAAGCGGTAGCGTGGCTGCAGCGGAAGCTTTCTATGTGCCATGACACAGCAGCGACGTTGCTCAATGTGGCTCCAATATCTGCGTCAAATAAGCCCACCACAATTCACATTGGCGCTACGGAGCTGGCGTTAGCACTGATGCTTCAGCGCGTGTTGGACCAATACGGTTCATTCTTAGAGGGCTGCATATTTGATCTGCCTGTGGTCACTGACCGAAAAAAATCTGTGGCACAAGTGCTCTATCTTCACGAGGATTACTATACGCTCAAGTCCGCTGGCTTAGAAGAGCCAACAAGAGTTCAAGCGCCCACGCAGACGACCACTTCTCCTCAGCCATTCCTGCTGCTCTGTATCGAACAGCTTGAAGCGTTCTCACAGCAGGTGCTGGGCGATTTCCTCGAGATTTGGACGCATTTTGTACGGCAGCAAGAGGAAAAGCAGCAGTCACACAAGGCAAACTGCAATCTGGGATTCATCGTCGGTGTAGCCTCGGCGACCTCACCGGCCCTACGCCGTCTTGATGTGGCAGTGACCAACCGCCTAGAGCTGCAATTTTTCTCGCTAGTTGACTCGCGCAAATGCTTCGACGATGTGCTGGAGTCCCTTGTCGTCAAAGCGAAGCTGCCACTTGCACTTAGCGGCGAAGTGCTGCGAACAATTGCCATGCGCCACCAGCGTTTACCGAGCGTGCCGCGGCTTCTGCTTGCGTTACGCTTCTTGCTCTTTACGCACTTTCGACGTTGTCCCTGGAGTTTTCTGGCGCTTGCTGTAGACGGATTATCTTCCTCCGGTGTATCCCCGATCCTGGCAGCCGCAAAGGTTGCGCGTTTACCACCTCAACACCGTGTTTCCGTTTGGGTCAAGCATCAGCGTCGACGACTAGTTCGCGAGGCCCGAGGAAGGAATACTGCGTCCGGCGGCGCTCTAGCTTCATGGCTCACTCCTTGCAGTGCACTGGAACTGGCCGACTTAGCTTCACGCGTGATGCCAACTGAGTCGTCACCTGGTTCAGTTGCCGGTGAGGAAAACTGGATGACGGTAATGGAGACAGCTTTGTTCACTGAGCGTCGACGACAAGCTCGCTGGCGGATGGGCTGGGAATGCTTCCGCTCGGCGTGTTCGTGGATGGACGTACACATTGGTGGTGTTAAGGAAACTGGCAAGGACCAACAGGAGGAACTCGCAGTGATGAATTTGGCTCTTGCGCTGGAGGGCCGGCTGGCTGCAGCACCATGCTTTATGGAGGTGCTTCGACGGCTACAGAATAGCACCCGGTGGGCTGTGCTATCGATACTGGTAGAGAATTGGCGGTCTTCGTTTCGCGCGTTTGGGATTTATGAAGACGATGGAGACGATCTGGATTCGACGTTGGGCGAGCTGGCCATGCTGTGCGCATATGCAAGAACCCAGAAAACTCCAGCAAAAATGTTGGTGGCCCTGCGAGAAGAGCTCGTGTCTGTGTTTACAGATCGTCTCATCACTGCATTGCTGGATCCATCAGCACGACGAACGGTATCTCCTGCAGATACACTGGTCGCGAATTGGTCTGTGCTGACGGACGCCAACGTGCTCGACGAGCGGCTGCATTTTGAGTACCATGACAATCTCCGCAACATTCTTCAAGACGCTGGGATTGGTGAAGATATCGACACCAACAAGGACGCAAAAGTCGAAGCTTCGTGGGTGCACGACGTGGGTCTGGCCTTCCTGTTTTACCAGGAGAACGCGAGCGCGAGTCTGAGTCTTCACGAGTGGTACGAAAGCTTTTCGTCGGAGCTGAAGGAGGAGACCAAGTCTGCTTCGAAAAACAAGAGCAAAAAGAGGAAGGCAACGGACGTGAGTGATGACGCAGCGATCAAGGCTCGCTTCGTACGTGCGGTATGTACGCTGCGTCACTGGGGCTTCCTCAAGAGCGACGCCCCTCGCGACCTGGAGCAGGACATCATCGAGAAGCTCGTCTTCATCTAACCACACATCAACCAGAGGTTAGCGGAGCAGATGAGTGTGGGAAATAGAGAGGCAGGTCAACAACAAGAGCTGGGGTTAAAGATGGACGGTGCTGGGTGCGATTTAAAGTAGGGAAGGAAGACTATAATACTGTCACAAGAGCGGCCGTAGCTCTTCGGTCTCCATGCTCTCACGCGTCTCAACGTGTGTGCAGCACTCAGTCGTCGCCTCTCTCGATGGCTGCAGTAACACGGAGACAGTCAGTTGCAATACTACTACACTCATCCAAGCACCAAGGGCCCGTACCGCCCGTGTTGTAGTGCAGCAGCTTCTCGATGAGGTCCACGTGCGTGAGCATCATGCGGCGGCAGCAGTAGCGCTTGAGCGACAGCTCGTCCAGCGCGTCGCGCTCGGTGTAGTCGGCGCGCAGCAGGCCCAGGTACGTCTCCCACTTGTTGGCCAGCACCTTGCCGCACGTGAAGCAGCGCACAGGGACGATCATTGCTCCTCCGAAGGCGAATTTACCGAGTGCCGCACTGCCAGTGGCTTTCCCTGCGCCGCGTGATTATTTCAGCCAATCAGAAAATAGAACTATTTTCCACCAATTGATGATAGAATACCCTTTTAAGTGCGAAATGTGGATGCGCTTCGTGGTCTTTGGAAAGAAAAAGAAGCGGCGGATCTGCGGGAAAGGTGCTGATCGGCCCCGGGGTATGTGAGCATGGCGGCGGCGGAAGAGCAGCAGCAGCGGCCACAGGCAGCGTCTCCGAAAGGCGAGAACGCCGCGCACGTGGCCAACCAAGTCTCGTCCAAATCGGCGCAGAAACCGCTCGGTAACAGCGTGGAGAAGGTGTCTGAGAGGGCGCAATCTGAGTCGGATACGGCGACAAACAAGGAAAACACAGCAAAGGAAGCGACTACAGCGCTCGAAAAAGATGCCGAGGAACAAGTGGAGAAACAGCTACGTGATGAGGTGTCGCTGGGCTCTGGTGGAGCAGATCCGATGGCAGGAGACGGCGAGGAAGATATCGAGGTCAAGAAGGTGGATCCATTGGCTGAGGAGGACGCGCCAATGCCTATGGACGTTGACGCAGCTGAACACGAGGAAGAGGAGCGGTCAGCGGCGTTTAGTGAGGCTGCAGAGCAGGTTAAGGCGGTGGAGGAGAGCGGGTCGAGTGCTGAGGCTGCTGAAGCACTGCAATCTACGGAGCCAGCGGTGAAGACTGAGGAGCATGAAGGAACAACGAAGGACTGTGAGGCTGGCACTACTATGGAAGTGGATAGTGGTGGGGAGACTGCGGTCGACAGGAACGAGGCAGCGACGTCGTTGCCAGTGGAAGAGGTCCGATCGGCACATGTGCCGGCTGAAAAGGGTGAGGATGAATCGGTGGAGACGCCAGTTGCCATGGTGACTGACAGTAATGAGAAGGAGGCGATGGAGCCGACGCCTGTGGTGGGCGGAGTTGGAGTGGAAAGTATCAGCTGGGCTTCACAGGGTGAGGGTGAGGCAAGCACAGTTGGAAGTATTGACGAGGATGTCGACATGACTTTAGGGGGTGCATCTTACAGTGCTGGGGTGAGGACTGAAGCAGAAGAGCGCGTTGGGAAGAATTATCGTGAGACCGACACTCGACTACGTGACGCTGAGGTGGTAGAAGAAGTGGGGCAGATTGTCAACACACTCGTGGATAATGTGGTGGACTTTGTGACTGAGACGCTGTCAATCGATACAGAGTCTGTAACGATGCTTAGCAGCCCAATGATGCCTCATCTTAGCGCCGATGAGGCCATGGAGCTGCTCGAAGCGCACCAAGGTTATGACCACGAACTCAAGCTAGAGCACGACGATGGTGCGGATGCTGATGTGGAGGCTGAAATGACGGGAAATTCAGAATACCAGTGGTTTGACGGGGATGATGAGGAGGAGGAGGTGGTATCACTAGTGCCGCCCTCCGTTCTGGACGACGCTGCCGAAACTACCGACGATGTGTTTGGCTTTGGTAGTGCTGTTGGCCTCACGGGTGTCACGCCTACCATTGGAGAGAACGTCGACATTGAGAGTGACGGAAGCGGGAACACCCAGGTTATACTCAGCAATTCAAGCTCTAGCTCCAGCTCATCATCATCGTCTGGATCAGCGTCATATTCGTCTTCGTCCGGCAGCAGTGCGAGTTCGGCGTCAGAAGACGAAAGTGTGGGTCCTGCATCGAAGAAGCGGCACGCGTCAGCGAGCAGTGGTCCGCGCAAACTTCTGAAGTATAAGAAGCAAAAGCGCGTACGATCGTCGGAACGCGAGAGCTCGTCCCAGAGGCGTCATAAGCGGAAGCGCAAGATTCCCCCACCAGTTATTCCGCGGGAGTTTGAAGTATTTGACACCGAAGCAGCCGATCCGATCCTTAGAGGTTCCTACTCTGTGCGCAACAACCGGCGAGCGTGTTTCGTGGGCAACTGGGGCTTCAGCGAGGAAGCCTTTCATAACATTGAGAGCGTCAGCCCATTCGAGTACACTTCGCGTGCGCGAGTGCTTCAATCGCGCCGAAAGGACGATAAGCGCCCTGTTTCCGGTAAGTACGGAGGCTTTTTCAAGTTGCGTCAGTTCAACGGGACTCTGGTCAAAATCCGTGAAGATCAAGTCGACTTGCAGTTTCTGCCCATGCCGCCTTCAGACGAAGAGGACGGAGACGAGGATATGGAGGGGTATGGCAGTGACGAGGACGACGGGGACGAATCTGCAGCGACCCGCTACACGGTGCTAGGTAAGGGCAAAAACCGCTTCGGTCGGTTCCTGATCCGAGGGTATTTGAACCCGGAAAGCGGTCGGCTTACGGTGAAGCGCCGGTATCTGGAGTAAGTTGAGTGAAGGAGTAGCATGCAGTCTGTAGGTGATATGACCCCCTTTCCAGCCGAGAGCACGATGGCTGCCGGGCCGGTGAAATGAGAAAGATATATTGGTGATTGGCATGTGCGTAAGGAGGAAGCAGCAGAAAGGTGCTGGATAGGCCCCAAGTACGCCTTGACCTTTGCGCATATTGCACCGTAGAAACGCGAGCAGACCGAGTCTTGAAAGCACCACGTGTACCCACAGCATAAGAGTGAGAGCTCTGGCAAGGTGAATAACAGCTCGATGGCCGAGTTATGGTGCAGGAAGCGCACTTGCTGCAGGGAGGCAATCATTTGACTGAAGCAGACTTGTGCGTGTGGTTATCATTCAACAACTTGTTGCTGCAGTCCAACCGGCGAACACGCTGAATTCGAGCAATGCCAGTGACGTCTGTCAATCGCGGTGTCATCTGCACCCAACGGTTACCGACGATAGAATCACGTGTGGCTAGAGAGCATCGATTGCCATTGCGCTTGCCACTGCCAAGCCAAGCGTGTTGAAGTTGAAGGTAGCTAGCTACCCCAATCACGAACTTGGTCTCCGTTTCGTGCACTCCTCATTAATGTGAACTACAATCAGTTGCAGCTTCGTTCGCAGTTGGATGCCGGAGCGGTGGAGTATGACCGGCGACAGCTTGGTGCAGCAACTGCAAACTCATTCTTGAATACGCGATTTCTTCAACACTTCTATCATCATCGATCCTCGTCTCACCCAGCCATGATGATTTTCCGTGCCAGCCACACTGTGGAGAGCACTGTGGGCCACAGTGCTCTCCATAGTGGTGCTCCCTCGGTTCACATCGCCAAGGACCGGTTAGCAACACGCCACTGGTCTACCTCAACCGAGCCAAAATCATACTAGTCAAGAGCGAATTCATGGAGCGGTGTGCGTCTGTGAAAGACCTCGTTGGCATCGCCATTGGTCTCGAGAACGGACTTTGAAAAAAGGTCGCAAATTATCGATCCCACGAGCGACAACGCTGTCGCCGCGGCAGCGGCCATCCGTGGATACAATGACGCTCACGATGCCCGAATCCATGCGCATGCTGCTGAAGGCTTTCGGTGCGAACCTGGTGCCGGTCTAGAGGGCTGCACGGGTGCCAAGGCGGAGGAGCTGGTCAGGACACTGATGCTGGGGCAGTTTTCAATCCAGCGAAACCGCAACGACACCACTTGCCCCGAGATATGGGACAACACAGACGGCCTCGTGGGCAGCACCAGCACCGGTATCTCAAGTCCAAGAAGCCCGGCCTCGTCGTGGCCGTCGAGCCTGAAGAGAGCGCTGTACTATCCGGAGGAGAGCCGGGGCTGCATCGGGCCGGGCTTCGTGCCGGAGATTCTCGGTCACGAGTCGTTCTGTTCTCCGTCATGAGTCACAGCGGAGAGCACGTTTGCGACGGCCAAGCGGCTGGCGGAGGGCGTCCCCATGGGACCGTCGTCGTCTACGCGAGTCTGCAGCTGGCCAAGCGCCCCGAGGACGCCGGCAAAACTCATCGTGGCGGTGCTGCCGAGCGCAATTTGTCAGCCGCGCTCTTCGACGAGGAGTGACCAACCTACCGACGTCGGAGCTGCGCGTACAGATAGGCAGGCCTGTAGTGCGCAATGCGCATTATACTAACGTGGAGATTTGATTCTGCAACTTGCTTGTCAAGCAGGATGGACAAATCATCGCGACTACATTCGGCCAATCGCGTGGCGGATACGGTCTTACTTCAACTAAGTAAGACCAACTAGGGTACGTGGCACGGTGCCCATTGGCGCTCGTCCAATATGGGCGCCGCATTTCCCCTCGTGGCGCTGCTGATCGCATAGCTGGGGCACCTGCACCCAACGCTCCGCATTCCGCACCGAAGATCTCATTCCTCAATCTGCGGCGTCCCCGACACTCCGACCTTACGCCCCACCCAACCCCTAGTCAAGATGGCCCCCAAGATCGCCAAGGACATGACGGAGCTCATCGGCAACACGCCGCTGGTGTACCTGAACCACGTGACCGAGGGCTGCCACGCCAAGATCGCCGTCAAGTGCGAGTTCATGGAGCCGTGCGCGTCCGTGAAGGACCGCATTGGTCTGAGCATGATCCTGGACGCCGAGAAGAACGGCCGCCTCCACAAGGAGCACCACATCATCGAGCCCACCAGTGGCAACACGGGCATCGGCCTGGCCTTTGCCTCAGCGGTGCGTGGCTACAAGCTGACGCTCGTGATGCCCGACACCATGTCCATGGAGCGCCGTATCCTGCTCAAGTCCTTTGGCTGCGACGTGGTCCTCACTCCTGGCGCTAAGGGAATGACTGGCGCAGTGGCTAAGGCCGAGGACATGGTCAAGAAGGAGTCCGGCAAGGCCTTGACCCTTGGTCAGTTCGACAACCCGGCCAACCCGCAGATCCACTTTGAAACCACAGGCCCGGAGGTGTGGAAGGACACGGATGGTCTGGTCGACTTTTTCGTGGCCGGCGTTGGCACCGGTGGCACCCTCACGGGCACGGCTCGGTACTTGAAGCCCAAGAAGCCCAGCGTCAAGATCGTGGCTGTTGAGCCCGAGGAAAGCCCCGTGCTGTCCGGCGGCAACCCTGCGCCCCACAAGATCCAGGGCATCGGCGCCGGCTTCGTGCCCAGGGTGCTCGAGCGCGACCTGATCGACGAGGTCATTACGGCCAGCAGCCCGGACGCCTTTGCCATGGCCAAGCGCCTGGCGCTGGAGGAGGGAATCCTTGTGGGCCCCTCGTCGGGCGCCGCAGTGGTGGCTAGCATTGAGCTGGCCAAGCGCCCGGAGAACAAAGACAAGCTCATTGTGGCGATCTTGCCCAGCTTCGGCGAGCGCTACCTGTCCTCGGCTCTGTTCGAGAAGGAGCGCGAGTTCGCCGCCAACCTGCCGACGTCGGAGCTGCCGTAAGCTGCGAGGGACAAGTATTTCAGGCGCGGGCGCGGATGGTGGGCGTCGTGCTCTTTAACGTAAGTAGTTATCGATCTGCTGTAGATCTGCCTCTGGCACAACCAATATATTCCACCGCAACTCTCCACCGTTTCGCTAGGCGTGCACCCTGGGACATTCCTCACGGGTTATTACATGTACGGTTGCAACACACGTTTTGTTGGGTATGTACGAACAGCACCAAGCCTGTTGTATTTGGTTCTGCAGTAAGCTTATAAGTATTAATACGTTTGTACTTTACGACCATTTTAGATGGACGAACAGTGCTCCTCATTAAAATAATACAACTACATGTAGCGTCCGGGCCTGGTCTAATATCATTCAGACCCGGGGGCCCTTCATCTCGTCGGCCAAGTAGTTGGCCCGCGCGCGGCCCCGCTCAGCCTGGAACTTGCGCAGCTGCCGCAGGTAGTGGAACTCCCGCAGCATGGCGTTGGTTTCAGCATAGTCGCTGCGCACCGCGCGGATCCGCGGCGTTGTCATGTCCGTGTCCATGGCGGTGGCCTCTCCAGCCCACCGCACTCCATGAGCGCCTAGTTGATCAGGGTTTGTCAAAATTGGCAGCCATAAATCGGGGTGCAAATCGGAGTCACGCACCATCGTAGTTGTAGGCCACGCGCAGTCGCTTCATGTCGTTCTCGATGGTCTCACCACCCTCCGAGCAGCTGTCGTGCGGGTCCGTGGACGAGGACGCGTCGCTCTCATACGGGTTCAGCCGCGGCGCCTCACCCCACTCGCGCTTCCGGCTCATGGCAGGCTTGCTTCTTCTTGTCGATTTTTGTGTATTTGTTTATTAGGGTGGCCAAAATGGTAGCATTGAGAGATCGGAATTATATAGAGCAATACAATAATTAATTTGTGATATTTGTTATTGGACATCATCGATTCCAATACAATATTTCATTGGCCCAATATTGACAATAAATACCAAAGCTCAACCGACAAAATCCCCACACGAGCTCCTACGACATCAGTAGTGAAGCACTTCACACTATTGGTTTGCGGGCTGTTGGCCCGCTGGATTCGCAGTTCGGTAGTTTTTTCAGTGGGGGGTTTCAGTTCTCGTTTATTTCGATTGTTATCTGCGATGTTTTCTCGGCCAAAACTCATATCAAGAAATCAGACCATCTTCGGAGACAGAGGATTCGACTAATTTCTTGCTCATCCATGTGGCTTTGACTCGATGATTGTAGTTGATTGAAAATCAAAAGTCGCCATCGTCAACAAACCACAGCAAGTTTACCTGATGGTCTCACGAGTAACTTCACGAAACGCTGTCTTGACGTTGAGTCCATATACCGAAGAGTTGGCTGCGTGGACCAAGCCTCCCGTTCCTGCACTAAACGAAGAACGCCGTCTAGTTGAGCTTTGCGAAGAAACGATAGCTAATTGGCGATTGACATGTGACCAATAGTTAAGCTTGTATCCCTCGCTCGCATAATGTAATGTATAGACCCTTTGCGGTAGTTGAGGACAACGGGAGTGATACTCGTGAAGACGTGCTTGAAACTCGAAGTGGTTGAGCACTTCTCGCAAAAGTCATTGCGACAATTCATGAATCGCATTGTTGAGCAACTTATGCACATTATGCAACATTCGTTTCGTTAATGTTGCCGGATGACAAACTGCGTTGGACCCGCAAACGACAGTTCTTACGAACTGCGAACACCTTTTCAACTTCAAAATGGCAAAACGAAAAATTCGATACGTCATAAGGTAAAATCAATATGACAACAGCTGATAAAACTGGTATTGTACAAGCAACGGATATGAAAGGATACTTTATGCTGCAGTGTTTTAAAGGCGCGAACAGCTCGCGCCAAAACTGTTGGCCCCCGTTAGCGCCATCGACGGCACGTTCGGCGCGCGCGGATCTCTAGTTCATTCTGCAATTTCCAACGCACAAGGCAAACACCTCCTCCTTAACGCTCCCTCCACCCCTCCACCATGCCCTACGACGAAGCTACTATCCAACGTGTTCTTCGTGCCGGCCGGGCCGACCAAGACTGGAGGTGTTACGACTGGGTCCGTATTCCCCCATGCTGAACCCCATCGAGAATTGCTTCTCGACGTTCAAGGCTATGGTTAAGCGCTTCCTCGCTCGTCACCGCCAAGCTATCCTACAAGTCCCGCCGCATCGTACAATTAAGGAACACCGAGAAGAATACTTAATGATGGCTGCCGACCTGCTCGTCAACGAAGCTATAACCCTGTATCTGTGCCACAAGTGCGCGATGCACACCGTGAAGTTCCATGCTTTAGCTATCGAGGAGAAGGACGTGTCAGTAGTCGAATGAGCATAATATAAAAAACTGCGTCAGTCACTTCTCTATTCGCGTCATATTGATTTTAGCTTATGACGTATCGAATTTTCTTTTTGCCATTTTGAAGTTGAAATGGTGTACTACCGCGTCAGCAAAATCCGCTGACTGACAGGACTTATTTAGATAACCCTATGCAAGCTCCAAGCCTTCGGAAAAGTCACAATCCCATCATCCGTGAACTACAGTGGCATGTTGCAGCATGCAGCAGAGCATTAGGCAATTCGGGAAATGCCGCGAAAGAATAAGCGTCTTGCACAGATAGGCAAAATGGCTGACGCCAGGTGCTTAAGTACTCCCCGTAATCGCCCACGTGACCCTGGTGGCGCTCGTTGGGGAGTCCAAACCTCAGGCTCGGCGTCCCCCGTCACTTTGTGTTACTGATAACACCTCATCCAAAAGTGACGGGGCAGCCATTGAGGGGCCGAATCACTACACCGTCGAGTTCATCTAAGCTAAAAAGACAAGTGCAGAGAGAAACGCCTATCATTTTGTTGGTTGGGTCAGTTTTGCGCGACCAATATGGCAACCGGCAGCCGGCCTGTGTGGTGTAGGGAAACTCATATTTTGGGTGGCCAATAGCAGAATTGTCTAGACAGTACATCTTCCTGATCCGATGGATGATTTGACGGCTTCCGACTTGGAGAATAGGTCGACTCAGCGAGCGCCAAGACTCAGCGAGCGGCTGAACCCAGCGAGTATATGCCATTTGCGAGTTATTCCAGCTTGGCGAGGATACATCAGGGAGCAGAGTGAAGAGTCGCAGGGAGATCTGTAGCGACTCCACTTCATTAGGTATTTAAATAAGAACGATAGGAGACCGAAGTGGAGCCCGAAGGGACCCCCCCGACGACAGAACAAACAGAGCAGAATCTTCTAAGTCTAAGAACAGCGTACACTTTCCCGGTAAGCCCCTGTCCGGGCTGGATTATGTCTACCGTAGTCCCCCTAGAGGCATAGCTTGTAGAGGAATCGACTGGTAGCGCCAAGAGATCAAGGTCGGCCCGGGGTGGGCACTTCTCGCTGCCAGCGAAGACAAAGCCTCGTCGGATCGACGAGCCGGTGGGTCTGCACAACCCAGGACACCGCAATCTTCTAGCTGAGCCTATTCTGCGCTCGGTGATCTCCATCCTTTGGTGGATGTCACAGGGTTTGAGGAACGGAGGCTACCCCGCTCAGGCGAGCCTCTGGAGCTGTTTGGAGCTTGGTACCAAGCGAGAGCGGAGCCTCAACTGAACCCGGCTGGGCCGAACCGCAAAGGGAGCCAACACCCTGCGCTAGCCCAACATCGCCGACCTGACTCGGCGAGTTGTTGTGTTGTTGCGTGGAAGCCGCACTAACGAATTTTTTGTGATTCACAACACCACACCTGCCACAATATATTATCATCGGCTTCTGGGGATGAGGTGAAGCGGCTTACCGATTGATGGGAGTGATAGATCTCAACAATGAGCCCGTGCCAGGAGGGATCGAGACCCGAGAGTTGGGGTTGCATCTGGAGTTATCCGGACATCATCCAGATAAGGGTGGCAAAACCCCGATCTAGGTACATGCAATCAGATCGATCTGGCACAATCTGGGTCCGATACGGTGCTATCATTTCGAGACATACTGATCTCTGTACTGCGATTTTGGTATACAAAGATGAGTTCAGTTATGGTGTGCAATCAGAGGATGCGCAAGCGGGATAGGGATAGATCTGTAGGAGCTTTGACTGTGGTTTAATAGATTCCGAGATTTGCCTGGGAAGACACAAGTGGCGTTCCTGATGTTCCGGGGAGGTAGGTATATTGGCCCACCCGACGAAGGATTCACCAAGTCGATCAAGTACACGTCGCATTGCCCCTGGATAGCTTGGCCAGGCTGCGACTGCATACTCTCGTCTCACACAAGATCCCGCCAAGAGGAGACGGAAAGGGCTACAACAGCACACCCAAGGACCCCCCCCCCACACACACACACTTGGTCGACTTAACACAAGACCCGATTACGGACAATCGACAGCCGCGGGAAGGATACCCGCGTCGCTCTCACCCCCGATCTTCGCCAGGAGCCGTTCAACCCCGATCTTGATCACCACTGACGTGCTCGCGCGAGCACCGGAAGAGCATGACCCGCCCAGACTTCGGGTACACAAGGTGAGCTACAATGTCTTCGATCCAGCCGGATCAACGGAGTTGCCAAGCCGCTTGAGTTCGTCTGATCAAATTGAGAACTCAGATTAAAAATGAAGTTAGCCTGGCATCTACTCTGCTGGTCTCGAGACTGTGGAGGGGCGACTGAACCTAGGTTGATGATCTGTAGCTATGACGCTCGGGGCAGACGCTGTCGCCAGGATGAGGGAAAGATTGTCAGAGTACCCTCCTCCGACAGTCGGCAGTTCGAGCAGCCCGATGGCAAGCTTGGACCACGTCATCGATTTTCGTGATCCCGCTCCGCCACAGGGTCTTTGTTCCCGATCGATCGCCGAGCCATAATTCCGACAGGAATGCATACCGGGACGGGAGGTAGAGGAAGACGCGTTCAGATAACAATACAATATAAATTGCGGCAATATTTATTATTGTTTCTGCAAAAATTGCCGTTTTTATTAGGGCAGTGGATAACGTCACACTCTAATTGCGCGTAAGAAAAGCGTGTGAAAAATACCTGACGAATTAAAATCCCGACAAATCAGCCAGCAGCAAAAGTGAGAAAAGAAAGAAAATACCCCTCCACCCCCCTTGCATCCCTCCCAACTCATTCTGAGCCTTTCATTTCCAAATAGGCGCGAAAAAGGCAAGACGCGAGATTGCCGTTTGCTCGAGTATGGAGAGCGACGCGGTGGCTTCCGGGTCCGACAACGAGCCGTGTTGGACCCTGACTCCGTTCATGGAGTTCCGGAGCGAACTCTAGCACCGTGGGGGTCGTCTGTTCGGAAAGGTAACCGAACAGACGATCCCGGGTTGGGTTCAGACGCACCGCGCCAGACATATTAAATAGAGTATATTGATTCTTATACTATAAGTCAAGTGTCGGCGTAGTCTACGGTATTGCGATTATATGATTGGTAAAGGAGCCAATGGGGATTGGCTCCTGCCTCCTCTTTGATCGAGGCAAATATTTGTCCGATGAGGAATGGAAGCAGGTCAGGAAGCGAGGACGGTTGTCCTCCGTTCCGCTTTTGCTTCGAACTGAGCACGTCTGTAAGATAGCGATAGGATAGCGGGATAATACTCAATAAAGTCAATTGGGAAAACAAACAAGAGTTTATTCACTTAACAAGCCGGCTGAAGCCCAGTCGCCGGAGGAACACATCCCTGTATCGAGCACTGCCCTCGTCCGAGCTCCGCGTATGGGGGAGGATGCTTTTGACACCTGTGAGGCGTTTTTCACGCATCTTGGCGCGTACGAAAAGGAGATCCACCAGATCTACAAAAAGCGATTCTCCACTAGTGCAACAGCAAGGAACGCGGATCTCGAACAGCGTGGCAAGGCCACCCCTCGAACCGTGATCCCAGAATCTTTCGATAAGAACTACCGCAATCTGGTAAGTACGCACAGTTGGACGCGCCCGAGTCGGTCGAAGGGCAAGCGGCGCAACTACTTTCTCAAGTCGACGGCATGTGAGGCACGTATGACGGCGATGGTGGTACGGGATTGGCTTTCACGTTAAAGTCCTTCAGCAAAAGACCGACCACAATCACGCGCTGAGCTCGGGGTCTTATGGGAACCATCCCTCCACCCGTCGTGTCGAGGGCGAAGACGTGATTGACTTCGTGGGTGAGCTCCAAGCTGCCGGAGCTGAGAAGAAGTTGATCTTGCAGTTTCTGAGGAAGATAACGGGTACGCTACTTGACTTGCTCTATTTTCATTAGCTGTGATTCTAACCTTTGCTCTTCAGGTAAACATGTTACTCTGCGTGACGTGCACAACCTAGTTGCGAAGCTGAAAGCGACGCGATGCGGATCTACTAGCGTCGAGTCGAGACTGAAAGCTGGACTACGCGATTTCTGCTCTCGTAAGGGTAACACGGCGACGATCTACGTGGACGATGACAAGTTGGCGCAGACAATTACATTCCAGACCCACCAGATGCGCCGCTTCTTCGAGGCCTTCCCTCAGGTGTTGATGGTGGACGCTTCCCACAACATGAACGACGCTCGGTACAAGCTTGGCAGCTTCATGATCCATGATGTCTTTGGCCACGTACGTACTCGTTGTGTCTCTTTGTGACGAGCTGACAACGATTGTGACTCTTTGTGTCACCATTGTGTTTGTGTGACTTTGGCGTTACTTTGTGACTATGTGTGACTTTACAGGGGCAACACGTTCAGCGTGCACTTATGGAGAATGAAAGTGCCGATTGTTTGACAGATGCAGTGACCTCTTTCAGGTCGTTCAATCCAACCTGGGATGAAGTTCGAGTTATTATCATCGACAAAGATTTTGGAGAGATATCGCTGCTGCAGCCCGCCTTCCCGGCCGCGAGAATTTTACTCTGCGTGTTCCACGTGATAAAATATCTTCGAAGTGAAATGGCGAAGAGGGAATACTACATCGAGGATCGCGATAAAATCGAGGACGCCGTGCACATGATGCTGAATGCCACGACGGAGATTGATTATGAAATAGCTCGTAAGTACCTGCACTATGTGGTTGATGGAAAGCAGATTATGCTCGAAGAGACATCCCAGAGGCGACGTACCCGTTTCTCAAGTACTTCCACACGAACTGGCACAAATGCAGAAAGATGTGGTGGGTTTGGTCGAGTAGACGTCCCTCACTTGGGGAACACTACGAAAAACCGGCACGGTGTACTTCAAGTCCACCCCAAAAACGATCACTGTTTTCGACCCCCAACAGAAGCCGAAGCAGTTCGACAAATGTGAAGGTGTTATCAAGGAACAGTTCCCTGATATGGCAGCGAACATGGATGGGAAACGAGAGGTGCATTTGAAGCAGGCAGACGGGTGTAACTGTGGGCCTCTAGTTCTCCTTCTTTTTGAGTGCTCAGTGCGTGAAATCGCACTGCCGATGTCTGGAAGAAGAACCTACGCCGATGGAGATCGGTAATACTCGCTTCGTTTCACGGGAAGAGTGCATGCGTCGCAACCTACTGTAAGGAACCCGGACATCACTTAGTGGACTGCCGCAAGCGCCAAGCTCGTAATACTCAGAAAGGCCTTCTCGTCCGCATCAAGGGCGTCACTCATTCAGTGTCAACCAGAGCTCGTTTCGGCGCATTGTGGAGGATGGCGACGACTACGACAAGGACGACGAGGACGATGCATACCTCAACGACGACCGTGATGACAACATCGAGGTCATCGACAGCTTGCAGCTGAACATGGTGGCCGTCAAGTCTAGCCAAGTGCCCAAGCATGGACTTTTGCGCTTCAAAGGGATACTGAACGGCCAGACTGCGAGAGTCTTGATCGACAGCGGTGCAGAGAAGAATATCGTGCGCCCGGGTCTCGGCAAGAACTTCGTTGCCTCTGCTAAAGTAACAATTGAGCGGTTCGACGGCAACATGACTGCGGCACGAACTGCACGTCGCTGTGTTGAAACGTTGACATTCCTGGACCGAGAATTTCTCCAAGTATCTCTGATCGAGTTGGAGGTGGCATCGAATCAAGACGTGATCCTAGGCCATCCATGGTTAGTGCAGTTCAACCCTGTAATCGACTGGAAGACTGGTGCGATGGAGTTTGGCAAGCCCAATGACGCTCCGTACGAGTGGTTGATGGATATTCCTACGACATCCTCGAGCGACTCGCCTGCTCACCGCCTAGTGGAGGAGCTGCTCACGAATAACCCGACAATGAGCCGCGCCGCCGCGTGGGCCAAGGTGGTTCCTCTAGGATATTACCACCGACCTCTAGCTTCGGATGCACCTGCTACTAAGGCGTCGGATGGCGATGACGCGAGTGAGCACACAGAGCTCCATGAGGTCGAGGACGCCGAGTTCCGACGCAAGATGGAGAATGATGCTTATGTGGAAGTCTACAGTGTGCGAGTGAAGACTTCTCCCAGCAAGAAGGCAGTGCCCCGTCAACTGCAGCCTGTGGTCGAAGAATTCGCGGATGTCTTCCCAGCCAAATTACTTCCGGGACTACCGCCGGCACGCTCCATTGAGCATTAAGTGATCTTGAAGCCAGGTACGAATCCTAGTAACCGAGCACCCTTCCATTTCTCTAAGGTTGAGCAAGAGGCATTGGACATCTTTGTTGCCGAGCTGCTGAAAAAGAACTGGATCGAAGTGTCGGATTCGCCGTGGGTTTCTAACGTATTCGGCGTGCCTAAGAAGGATCCGGTCACCGGCAAGTTCCCATCACGCTTAGAGTGGCTGCACTCGAACAACCCACACATGCCGATTCGATGGGTTATTGACTACAGACTGGTGAACGCAGCTTCCGATGTTGCCAAGATTCCGCTACCGCATATTGAACAGCTCTTCGATCGCATGGTCGGAGCCGTGGTGTTCAGTATTCTCGATCTCGCCAGTGGATACCATCAGATACGTATGGCTCCTAAGTCAAAGCAGTATAAAGCTTTCAGATCGAACCACGAAATCTACCACTGGAACGTCGCGCCAATGGGTCTAGCTGGTATGCCAGGCACATGGACGCGCCCGATGCGCAAGGTGCTGGGCCATTTACCGTTTGTGGTAGTCTATCTTGATGATATCTGCATCTTCTCCAGATCCATAGCCGACCATGTTGAGCACTTACGCCGGGTTTGTGAAGTTCTTCGAGCCAATAAGCTGTATGCCCGCCCCGACAAATGCGATTTCGGCCAAGATTCTGTTGCCTTTCTGGGGCACACGATCTCAGCCGACGGATTGCATGTTGGCGCACGCAACACTCGAGCTATTGCCGAGTGGGCAGAGCCTGGCAACGTCAAGGAACTTCAGCGGTTCTTAGGCCTCGCGGGGTACTACCGCCGTTTTGTTGATGGTTTTGCGATGCTGGTTTTGCCATTGAGCTTGCTGGTCAAGAAGGATATGGATTGGATATGGGATGACCCGCAGGGTCAGGCATTCGATGCAATGAAGATCGCGCTGCAGCACGCACCAGTGCTTCGTCTACCTGACTTCGACAGACCGTATATCGTCACCACAGACACCAGTCACGCATGCATCGGTGGCGTTTTCTCTCAGCTGCATGATGGCAACGATCTGCCTGTCACCGTTTTCAGCAAGAAGCTGGGACTTCGTGAGCTCAACTGCCCTGTCCATAAAAAAGAGTTGATTGCGATCAAGCAGGCGCTCACTCGTTGGCGTCACTACCTTCATGGCGTCTCGTTTGACGTGTACACGGACAACTCGGCCTGCAAGTGGTTCCTGCAGCATCCACGCCTTTCCGGCCGCCTGGCGCGTCGGTTAGACTTCTTTGCGTCGTTTCAGTTTACGCTGCATCGTCGACCCGGCGCTCTTAATGTCGTAGCCGATGCTTTATCGCGACCGCCTGCGGCTCCTTCAAGTCCGGGGAAGAGTCATGAGGATAGTGGGTCTCTATCAGCAAAGATGACTCTGTGTACGGCATGTCTTGAGTCACAGACTTGCACGAGCATTCGTCATGCGGCCTCTCGTCGTGTCAAGGCAACGGAGACACTCGGGAGTATATCGACACGTGACCAAGGCGTGATGCTTGCTGTCAAACAACCGGCATCGGAGGCACACACCGTAGGCACTGCTAAGTGGCGTATGCGACTCCACGCTGCGTCAACGAATACTAGCACGACGATCAGCTCGCTTCAGCTTGACTCCCGCACGAAGAAAGCCTTCCAGAAAGCTTACGGCAAGGACCCAACTTTCAAGAAGCTGTGGAAGACAGGTCGTGGGTCAGACGAGTACGAAATCGTACGTGGGTTGATCTGCTGGAAGAGTGATGAAAGCGTGCGTCGACTCTGCGTGCCAAATAACCGCGAGCTTAAACTCGAGGTGATCCACAACGCGCATGATGCTGCTATCATGGCGCACCCTGGAATCCGTCGGACCCAGCTCGCAGCTGCGCAGTGGTACTTCTGGCCGAGCATGGCCCTAGACATTAAGGCTTACGTTCAAAGGTGCGAGTCGTGCATGAGTTACAAGTCGAGCACAGGGCGCAAGTCAGGAAAGCTGCAGCCGATACCTTTGCCAGACGCTTGTTGGGACGTAGTGTCCACCGATTTCACTACCCACCTGCCGGTGTCCGATGGCTTCGACGCTATCATGGTAGTCGTCGACAAGCTGTCGAAGCGTTCGGTCTACAGCGATGACGACTGTGCACAGAGCCCAGGCTGATGGACAAACGGAGCGTCAGAATAGGACGCTGGAAGACTCTCTGCGGTGCTCCATATCGTACCATCGCAGCGATTGGAATGAGTACCTGCCCATGATTGAGTATGCACATGCTACGTTAGTGTCGAGCTCGTCAAAGCTGTCACCTTTCTTCGTCGACACCGGTCGTCATCTCAAAACCCATTGGGTAGTGGCGAAGGCGCTGAGTCTGTGGCACAGTCTCGTGTTGAGTACGCTTCGAGCTTTGTCCAACATCGTCAGGAAGTGATTGAACGCCCTCGCAAGAATCTGATGGACGCGCAGGAGGCTCAGAAAAAGTTCCACGATCGACGCCGTGCCGCGAGCCCGTTCAAGGTCAGAGACCTGGCCTTACTGTCGACACAGGATTTGAACATTTCGCACGCCACTGCAGAAACGAACCTCCGTTCACGAAAGTTCACTCCGCGCTTCATTGGTCCGTACGCAATCCTGGCCCTTCAGGGCAACGTCGCGCTGCTCGGCCTACCCGTTAACCTGAAGCATCTCAGCCCCCGCTTCAACATCGACAAGCTCAAGGTTTACAACAGCAATCCCGACCGCCTTGAAGGGCAAGTGATCCCGAAGTCAACTCCGGTGATCTTCGATGACGATGGCGAGCCGCTGCACGTCGCCGAGGCCCTGATCAAGAAGCGCACCTACAACCGCCAACCTGAGTACCTGGCCAAGTGGCATGGACTTCCGCACCATGAGAACACGTGGGAACGAGAGCGCGACATCAAACACGTCAGCCACTGGCAGACACTGCTCAAGGTTCTTCACCAACGCACTCAAGCGTTACGAGTCTAGTGGAATTCTCTTCATTGAGGTTTTCACGGTACTGTTCCGTACACAGAGTGAATACGGTACTACCAACTTCAACTTCATCTTTGACGGCGGCTTCACCACTGGTGAATCACCAGTCAAGACGCCGGCGATGGATCAACTCGGAGGGAGTGTAATGATCTGCACGTAACATTCAAACATCATGAGTTGAGTCCGTGCGTAGAGAGCACAAGCCGTCGATATACTCACCATGGTTGCGCATGCGCACGCTCCGCCGAGGTACAGCCAACCACTGCATGTTTCAGAAGCGCGCCACCAGGGCGCCCGAAGGTAGACAGATAGCACAGCAAACAGATAAGGATCGATTCAGTGTCCGATGTACCTCCGAACCAGCAAGCCCAGCCGCAAACCTTACAGGAGGCGTGCTGCACGACGTATGAGTCTTCAAAACTCTTCGAGGCGGTCGGGGTGATCGATCGGCTTTCAGACTCCCATTTTACTGCATTCGGGGTGTCCACTATCTTTCTCGAAGCAGGTGAACGGGTGCATGCAATAACCAATTGCGTTCCGAAGACACTCTCCACGAAGTTTGATGACCGCCACCCGAATAGAAAACCTGCGCCGATGTTTGCATGCAGACATCACTGCAGGAGATGCCCACGGTGTCGTGTCGAGCCTCTTTGCCTCTTTTCAGATCAATGATAATGAGCAAGCTGTCGTACTTCTCCACTGTGTCCGCTGCTTGCAGCGAGTACACTGATAGCCAGTAACCTGAGCTACGACTGGACACACAACCATGTCAGTTGTCATTAAGCTTGTCTGTTGGCATTATGGATTAGTTCACCACGCCTCCTGACACAGAAATCGTCAGTTGGCACATTAAAATGCGATCACGACGGGTTCTGTCATTTGCCCCATTACATTGTAAAGAATGGCGAATCACTCAAGTTCAACACAAGCGACGTCCAGCTACATGTAATAGCTGCTGTCGTCTAAAACGGCCACGACGCCTCAATCTTATTGATGAAGTTCCAGTCGTTCATCGGCGTGTTGGCATCGCCGAACTTCGCTTCGTTCAGGGCTCTGCGAGCGTTTTCCGTCATTTGGTTCCACATGATGAGGTCTTGGAAGGTACCAGCGTCTCCAGTGGTGTCCAGGTCGTGGTTGAACGGCCAGCTGTGCTTGTAACGAACCTTAACGCTGGTGCCGTCAATGACCCACGACGGACAAGGGTTATACTTCTTGTAGCCGTTATGGGACGACGCCGAGCAACCCAGAATCCTCGGTTCCGGCACGTCCGGGTTGTCAATGAACACGACGACGTGCTCCCAGTCGTGGCGGTGTCCCATAGTGGGGGACGGCGAGTCCTTGGGAAAGTACCAGGAATACATGATAACCCACACCTGGTTGTGCCAGGTTGAGCGCCCGTAGACTTGCGAACCATAACCAGAACCTCCGCATTTGCTTCTGGATTTACCGGTCTTCTTGAGACCACCACCAGTCTCACCGAGTTCGTTGACGGCGGGGTACGGCTCACATCCCGTCCTGATCTGAATCTGGGGCTTGAACTTGACACCAGCCTTCTCGGAGATCGTGACGGGCTCAGGCTGAGGGAATGGTTTCACTTGATCGTGACCGATCCACTTCACCTCAAATGGGGCCGTCGGAGCCGGCGCTGGGGTCGGTGCTGGCGTTGGTGGCAAAGTCGGTTCGGGTGTCGGGGCTTCTGTCGCGCGTGGGTCCGGCCTCATCGTGGGTGTCACAAGCGGAACAGTGGGCTCCTGTTGCTGTTGGTCCTGAGAGCCTGACGAGTTTTGCTCGATTGATGGCTCCCTCGTGTACTGCTTTAGAGACGAGAAGTCGATGTATTTCACATCCGGTTTGGTCGTTTCTTGGCCTTGCACCGCAGCAATGGCGGCCAAGGCGGCGAACAGGACGACGTAGGCCCTCATCGTTGATACTGGAGTCTGCGTCGGGGTGGACAAATTGTGCAATGAACAACTTCCTCTCTCACAGAAAATAAAATTGCTGTGATTGGAAAGTGAGCACGCTGTTCGAGCAGAAGACAAGCCAACAAGGGTGACGCTACAGATGTTGTCGCATTATTCCCTTTGCACATCGGAGTTGCTATCATGTGATCGACAGCGTGGCCGTACATAACCCAGTCCTTCTTAGGTCATTCCTGAAATCACAAATCGCAAATATACTACATGTACATGTACAGATGGACGTCCCCGGCAAATTTGCAACTATTTACCTCGGACAGATTGTACAGTACTATTATAGTATAGACTACATGTGCTTGGGATTTGAAATACATTTGCATCTACCGTATAACATCTTGCAACCTCGCAGTCCTTATTGGTCCCACCTTTGCAGATTTGCCGACATATCACGGCGTGAATGCACACCTTGGGTGTTCTTTGACTTGTGTCACATTGTCCCCAAAAGAGGCACCCGGAAAACCTCACAGAGAATCGTATAATGCCACGTCGGAACGGCAAAGAAAGCTGTGATAAGCGAGTTGTTGTAAATCGCGTTTACCTGTCTTTCGGTCCGATGGCAACCGGCGGCGCCAACATCAATTTGCCATCTCGATAATCGTGGTAAATTTCCCATCTCACCATCGCTTACCGTGTGCACATGTATTATCGTGGGAAAGGATTATGGTCCGCTGCAATTATAAACGTGACGCGTCCTGTGACTTATCCACACGTCACGAGAGGTCAAGTCGGTCATGTCGGAGAACGCTGCAGAGTTCATTGTCGAGTGGTGGAAGAGCCCTGCTAGCTACTGTGGTTTATTGGGTTAAACTGCAGCCAAGGATGGCGCGACCCCGGGCACAAAGCTTTGATCTGAGCACGAATTCGTGTCATGGTCGATTTGGGCGGACCACTGCTGTACCAGACACCTGTTTGAAGTTTCCACTGATTGCGAGGGTAGCACGCCATTTTGCTGTGTCGCCTGCTCCGCGAGGATTGCCTGTTAATCTTTTGCTCAGCTCACTGAATACTTGTAACTCAGTGAATTTGGCTCTTGATGAAACTCTGTGCGAATCTTGTAACCTTGCAGTCTTTATTGGTCCCACCTTTCTCCCTTTGCCGGGGAACTCTGAGGTTACAAAGCTTAACTGTAAGAGATTCGGCGTAGTGTTTGCCTGGTTTTGGACATCACGATCACGTTTTGGATCTTCCGGAGTGCTACATATACTGATGAGCCTAGTTGGCACCACCGTCTCGATTCGAGACTCTCGAACCAAACCCAGCGGAGATCTGTGCAGATAGTGCCGCCCCTATGGCGCGGAACTCAACTGCATGTATTATACTGGTACCAACGTTGAGAGCAACATTGCAGCACTTCTATTGTATTCAGTCGTTATTTACCAACGTTTACTTGAAGTTAGCGATGACCTGCGCGACAGCAAACTCGCCCGAGTGGCTGATAGACACACTCAGCTTAGACAGATCGAGCTGGTTGAAAATCTGCAGCGGGTAACCTGACAGCAGCACGGCCGGCGCGCCCGACGCCGTCATGAAAATCTCGATTCCGTGCAGTGGCGCACCGGCACCTTTCCAGAGGTTCAATTCTGTGCTCGAGATGGCCTTGATCGCTGCCTCCTTTGCTGCCCAACGACCTGCAAAGCTCGCGGCAGGATGTGGCGCGTTGTAACAGTACGCCATCTCCCGGTCCGTGAAGTTGCGGCGGATGAAGTCCTCGCGGCCGTTCAGGTCCTCAAAGGTGGCCACGGGCTCCACGCCCACGCCCAAGTTCTTGGACACCAAACCCACGTCGGTCCCTGCTTGGTTGATAGCAGTCAACAGCGTCGATGATGTGTCTGTCGAGCGCGTGTCCAAAGTCTTCTTCGATGGCGCCGCTACTGCTTCAGTAACAGCCTTGGCCTTCTTCGCACGCTTCTCAGCGCGCAGACAGCGGTTCTCGTTGGCAGCAAGTGAGTCCGCACCACTAAAACGCCATGTCTGCGACGTCGGGTCGTATTCAGCACGAGCCGTCGGGTCCAGGTACACGCTGCTCTCTTGGGCTGGAGAGTAGGGCGCCTCGCTCTTCACTTGGATGTGCGAGTGCTTGCCAGTGATCACGCGCTGAGTGTACGTGTTCATCTTGATCAGGCGCTTTTCACGGCGCGCTGCGTAGAGCTGGAACTCTTCTTCTGGCAGCGTAGCCAACAAACAGTCCGGGTGGACCAGCACCACTTCACCGCTCACCTGTCCAAAGCCAAAGCTCTTCAGAATGACGGCCTTGATACCACCGGTTTGCAAGCTCCTGTTCGGATAGCAGAGATGGCTGTACTTGCGCAGCATCTGCCATGAGTTGTCAAGTTGATGGTTGCCAGGGATCAATCCCGTGTTCAGCACCTGCAGCAACCCGTTGAGCATCCAAGCAGCGGCGGCAGCCTTCGGATGACCAGTCAAGTTCTTTTGGCAGATCACTGGAAGCGGGTTACCTGGGGAACGACCAAGATGATCCATCTGCTTGTGCACCACCTCGCTCTCGTTCTTGTCGTTGGCCTTGGTGCTGGTCGCGTGAAAACTAGCAGCTCCCAGGTCGTCAATGCCCAGGTTCCACACACTCAACGCTCCACGAAGAGGAGCGATGTCCACTCGTCCCTGGTAAAATTTGTCACCCCATAATTTCTGCGCGGACTGCACCTTGCGCGCCTTCATCTCATCCAGGAACGCCACACGAGAGTCATCTCCGTCGGTCATAGCCTTCTCACGCGCGTACCATCTCTCAATGCTCGCCAGCTCGTCGTCAAACTGACGGCGACGATATTCCACGTCCAGCAACGGCGAACGCTTCGAACTGCCCGTCGCAACCTCACGCGCCGTAGTCAGGATACCTTGGCCAGGAGCCGGCACTGATCGCCCGTTCTTGTCGGTCGCGGTGTTGGTCAGCGCAACGACTCCGTAGATCGGCAAGCCCATTTCAAGTGCTAGCTGCGCATCCATCACCAGCTGAATGCCGGCGCCTTGACTCTCCATAAAACCATCTAACGTACTTGAGCAAGGGCGGCACATTTCTTTTGGCTCGCGGCCCAAGCTGGTTTCCTTCACTGAGTCACTTGTCGCCTTCATCTGTGCGAACTCGAACGCGCTCTCCTCGCCGTAGTCGTCGAAACCACCAACGATGCAAGTGCGTGCTTTGCCACTCTTGATGGTCTCAACAGCGATGTCCAAAGACTGAGCTGCTGTAGCGCAAGCACCGACAGGAGTCTTGATCGGCCCAGACGAGCTCAGCAAAAGCATGTTCACCCAGGCAGGAGGAGTGTTGATGAAGCACTCCTGAAGAGCGTCGCTCGGAGCAGGTTTGCCCAGCGTGCGGTCCTTGTAGATTTGAGTGAACGCGCGCATACCACCGATACTACCACCAGAGGTATTGCCGACCTCCGAGACGTGTACGTACTGATAAAACTCGTACGGGTCCGTCACACCGGCTGCAACGAACGCATCCATTGTCGATGCCAGTGCGTACAGCGTGATAGGGTCCACCGCCTCAGCTAGGTCCTTTGACAGACCCAGACGCTCTGCACTCCAGCCTGTCGGAATTTGACCGGCGACGAAGCGGTCGAAGGAAAGCGCGCGGGGAATGTTTAGTACTGAGCCCTTGCGCAGGCGTATCATCCACGCGCCCGACGAATTCTGGAACACGTCCACGTTCTCCTCACCCAGCTCCTTGCGAAAATCCAAAGCCTCCTCGCGGTCAGCCACCTCAATCGGCGACATCTTCTTGTCAATGGCTACTTGGTGAAGGACCATCTTGTTCTTTGGGTCGTATCCGTCGAACAGCTCCGGTTCCACAATGCGGATACCCGAGTGCTTCAAGATGTCCTCCTCGAAGCGAGACTTCACCTCGTGGTCTGACACAACCTTCTTTGTCTTTGCATCCACCCAGTTATCCTTTTCAAACAGGATGCGGCCCGTCAGCCAGGCCAGCTCAATGCAACCTTCAAGCGAGAACTCACCATACGATTCCATTTCCCAGCGTGTGCGCGAGCTACCCCATGGGCTCACCTCACCGAAGCCGGTTACGACAACAACCTGGCGCAGGTCGAGCATGCCACGCAGCATCACCTGCTTCGCCGACGTGGACAGCTCCTCCACACCCGACAACTTCGGGAACGAGCTACAGTAGTAAGTTGACAAGTTCGCGCGAGGAGCAAACTTCTTCGAGCTGAAGACAGACGACTGCTTTTTCGATGGCAGAGCCATCATTTTTTTGTCGTTCTCCAACGCAGCATGGATAGATGCCTGTATCTTGGCCTTCATCGTGATATCAGTACGAATGGCATCAATCTGGTCCTTCAGGTCGCTCACCCGAGCCATGCCACCAGTCAGGTCCGCAAAGATCGGGGACTCAGCCGCGCGGTCGACAAGGGTAGGATGCATCAAGGCGCTCAGGTTAAAGCCCATTTCCGTCGTGCTGAACGTACGCATTCCCATAGTTTCCAAGCCAGCAGCAACCACGTTGTTGGCTGACATCAGGCCCGTGCCACGGGTCCAGCCGATAATGGCACCAACAATTGAAAGCTGCTCGTTCCAGCCCTCCGAGTACCATTTACCCATGAGACTCTCCACACCCAACTTCGACTCGGCGTACAAACCGTCACCGCCGAAGCTGCCATGATTCGGCGACATGGGAAGGATCACGAGCGCAGGACGAGTAGAGATACCACGGGTCTCCTTCGCAGTCACAACCTCGCCCAGCAAGCGCATGGTGTTTGTCAACATGATGCGATGCGCTAGTTCCGAGCGCGAGTCGATATCGGTGATCGTACGGCCCACCTCCGACAACGCAGCAAATGGGATCACAAAGTCCAAGTCCAGCTTGTGCACGTTGTAAATGTGTGTCACCAGCTTCTGCACGTCCACCTTGGAAGCCTGATTGAATGGGAGCACGATGAGTCGGCTGCCGCGGCTGCCGTGCTGCTCGTAGATTTCACGGAACAAAGCGTTTGTCTTCATGCTGAAGCTACTCGTTGTCACAAACACGGTTGCGCCACCCTCCAGTAGCGCCGTCACAATCTCGGCACCAATAGAATTCTTGCCACAACCAGTTAGCAGCGCCACCTTGTCAGCAAAACAGACCCCCTCCGTCGCCATCTCTCGCATGCATTTCAGCAACACACACGTCGTCTCGACATCGTACAGGTGGATCGTCGGGTCTACATCAGAAGGCTTGCGAATATGCACATGCGGTAGCACAATCTTCTTCAAGTTTTCGTTCAGATCGGAGCCCAGCGAGGATGAGCGAGCAACCAAGGACATCTCCGATTCATACTTGGCACGCTTCTGCAATGAATCACGCAGCGCGTTGAGTTTGGAACCTGCGACAGGAGTCACTTTCTTGGTCTTAGGGGGCTGGTTGCCAACCACATCAAATGTAGCCCCATTGTCTCCAAACTCGTCACCATCGTCGCTGTCAGGGCCATCGCTGCTCATGCTGTCGTTGTCGTTCAGAGCCGACTCAAAACCAACAGCGCTGGTCATACCAGCCGTAACGTTGGAGCCAGCAACCTTGCCAGTCTCGATTTCAACATTGTACTCCAATCCACGTGCAACCTCTTCAACGTAACTGATGGAATCTGCTACATCTTCCCGAGCGACTTCAGTGTACTTACACTCGCCGTTCTCGAGAATGCGAAGCTGTGGCTGAGTCGGTTTGAAAATCTGAACGTTCACCGGGTTCACTGTCAGCCACTTCTTTACTTGCTCAACAAGAAGTCGAACTGCTTGAGCTACCTCGGGACTGCTTTCCTCCTCGGAGCGAGACACGAAAAATTGTGTGCACTGCAAAAGCTCTGGTGTGGCACGGTTGCACAGGTACGGTTTGAACCATTCGAGGGGCGGAAGCGTTGAGTCGTTCGCAATCGTCTCCACATCCTCGTTGATAAAACGAGCCATTGCCTCGAAATGCGTGTTCAGGTCTTCGTTCATAGCCAACTTTGGGCTCGACATTGTGCCCGTGGAAGCTGCCGAAGTGCGGTAGTACAGCTGCAAGGCATCTTGGATCGCCCAGTTCCAGTAGCTATCGTATTGGCGCTCCTTCTTGGCGTCGAACTTGCCAGCAATACCAGAACCGTAAAACTCACCGTGCTCCGTCACCCACTGCGACACGGACGACTCCAAGCCCTTCCGCAATTCCACCTCCTTTTCAATCTTGCGGTGCCAGTCCAGGTGATCATCGCCAAGGTACGAGCCCAATGCGTCGATCTGGTCCGCAATCATCGTCTTCAGGCGCTTCTCGAAGTCGCTGGGCAGCGAACTCGACTGCATCGCTTGCTGGCCCATTGCCGAACCAGCAAGCGTGCCTCCTATCTCCGACCGGTAAGGGATGTCGATGCCAACATATTTTGCGTAGCCGTCTACCACGCCATCCAGCCACTTCTTGGCCGTTGCATCGTCCGTAAGACGTTGCGTCGGGTTCTGGGTCAGACCGTGCAGCAGTACACTTTCGATGCGGCCGCTTGGCAGGCAGCGCTCGCTACACAAGTACTCCTTGATCACCGACATACCGAAACCACCAGGCATCTTGCTCGCTAGCATCTTCGCGATCAGAGCACTGGTTACCTTACCTGGAGAAGCGTACGCGGGGAACTTGCCCGCCAGCTCGGCCACCTTCATCTCAGCCGCATCATCAGGGCCCGACCCGAATTCCGTTTCCAGGTCGCCAACAATCTCGTTTTGCACAGCCGACTTGCCGGCAGACAGCTCCTTGATGGTGGCCGTCTCTGGGATCTCGCTGAAGTCCTTGCCGAACTTCGCTGCAAGCATAACCAGCAGCGCGTGCTTCGGTTCAACGGGTTTGTCGCTCACCGTGGGGATCGACACCGACGCGGGGTTGAACGACATGCCAACAACGCCAGACGTGGCAGCCATCGTGGGGCGGGCAAGAGAGACGCCAGCGAACGACTCGTAGCCGCTCACGCTGTCGTCCAGCCACTTGCGCGCATCCGCATCGCTCTTGAAACGAATCTGCGGAGCGAGGAGCAGAGAGTGAGCCAGGACACTCTCCATGCGACCAGCACCGAAACCCTTCTCAGCGCTCAGGTACTCCTTGATGCTCGACATGGTGAAGCCACCAGGCATCTTACTCGCCACCACCTTGTTAATCAGGCCATTCGTCACCTTGCCTAACGTGTTGTAACCAGAGAACTTGGACGCCAGCTCCATCAACAGAATCTCACCAGCACCCTCAGGGGCACCACCACCAAACTCCTTCTCGAGGTCGCCAAGAATCTCGTTCTGCACAGCAGATTTTCCGGCGCAAAGAGTTCTGATGTCTGTGTCCTCCTTGATCTCCACCAGCTCCTTGTTCAAGTGCACAGCCAGAAGCACACGGAGAACATGCAGTGCAACAACCGGGGCATCCTCAGCGGGGGCAGCGGTGGGAGGAGCAACCTGCACTTGGGCAGGTACAACAGCTACTGGGACTGAAGCCGGAACAGCAGGGATCGTCTCCGCCTTCGGAGAAAGCTCATCAGCAGTTTTCGCTGCAACGGACGTAGCTTCAGCAGCCAAACTACGCACGTAGTCAGAGGCAGACATATTCACCGTCTCCTCCTCAAAGTGTATAACCTCGCGGTCGCGCTGGTACCACAGAATCTCACGCGGGGCAGCCGGGAAGTCGCCAATCTGGAGGGTTCGCAGTGCCATGTTCGTCAATATCGGAGCTGGGCCAATCTCCACAAAGCGGCGAACATCACCCTCCGAGAACAGAAGCGCCTGTGTCTTGATCCACTGAACGGGAGATGCAAACTGGTACGCCAGTAGCTCTACAATAAGTAGGTGCGCGAGCTGAGACTTCGTAGTCAAATGCCACTGCATTGGGTCCAGAACCTCCGCGAGGTACGGGCTCTTGGTTGCTTCATAAACTTCCTCGAAGTACGAGCGCTCCAGTGAAAACGGAGTAGCCACCAAGTTCGGGACGTAGCGGTTCACCAGAAGCGGCAGCTGACGTTCCAGCACCTGGGGGTCGAACTTGGTCCGGAGCAGCGCACGGAACGATGGCACACCACCGAGCAGCTCGCGTGAGTGGAAAGGAACATCAATACCAGCCAGCGGAATCGTCGCCAAGCCTCTGGACAAGGTAAACGGACGACCGCTCTGCTCGTACTTCTCCTTGCGGGAACGGGTTTGCTCTAACGACTCCGCAATGACCTTCTCCACGTCTTCAGTGGAAGTCGACTTCAGTGTCTTGAAAGCGGACAGCACAAGTGACAGCGTCTCCAAGTTCACGTTTTCGCCAGCAACAACGTACTGGAGCTGCTGAATGTTGAAGTTCACTACCTGCAGAAGCTTGCCTGATGCAGCCTCGATGCCGTCCACGATATTGTACAATATCTCTTCAGTGAAATGGGGGCCAACACGGGTGGGGTTTGCAGCGACCATGCCGTAGTCGGAGCGGCCCTCAGCATCGCGCTTCACAGCCTTTTGCATAATCAAACCACGCAGAAACACCACCTCCACGACGTCTTCCAGAGCTAGGGCACCTGCAAACGAGCTCAAACCAGCGTATTCTCCAAGCGAGTGCCCAGCAAAGTATGCGTCATCCGGGATTAGCTGTGCGGTCTCAATCTCAGCGAACATTGCCTTCTCCAACAGGACTAGCGCCGGCTGGTTAAACTGAGTCGCAAAAAGCAAACCTTCAGACATTGAGAAGGTGAAGCTTTGTGTGCGCGCGCTGATTTCAGGCAGGAGCGGCACAATTTCACCAGTCACCGGGTCTTCACATGTCAAGCTCATGTACTTTTCGCGAATCTTACGGCCCTTCAAGCCGCCAAAATGCACCGTGATCGACTTGGGGTTCTTGCGCACAATGTCCAAGATCGAGACGCCGAACGTGTTGCATAGGTGCACGTCACCGCGATTCCAAATGTCACGGGCGACCGAAGACTCCTGGTAGCGGTCCATACCCATACCAACCGCAGCAGAGCCCTGGCCGGTGAACACGAACGCCATCGGCGCTTGCTTTACGACAGCACGAGCGCTCACAACGCGCTCACCCGAACCGTTCACAACCTCCACCGACAATATCTTCTTGCCGTTGTCGAGGCCGATAAGGCGTGCCTGCATAAACAGCTTGTCACCCGGGTACACCATGCCGTCAAAGTTTACCTCATAGTCCACTACGTTGCTGTCAACGCCTAGACCAAAGGTCTGAATGACTAGGTCACGAACCTTGGTCGCAGTCCACAGACCGTGCATGATCGGCTTGCCCTTGGGAAGATGGCCCAGAATGGCTGCATACTTGGAGCGATGAATCGGGTTCAGGTCGCGAGAAGCTACCGCATACGCCAGGGCGTTGGTCGGCACATTGATCTCCAGTGGCTTCTCCAGCATGTGGGGGCCACCGTTCGTGAAGATACCGCCCGACTTAGCATCCTCCGGCTGCACCTGGCGCAAGAATACCACAACAGGACTCTCGTTCACATCGTCGCTCTTGAACCCCACTGTGCCGATCTTCACCTTCAAACCCGCTTCCTCACGGACCAGCGTACCCGACACCTCAACGGAGCTCAACAAGCCGATCGACGCATACTGCTTCTTCGTCGTCAGCTGGAACGCCAGGCGATCACCAACGTTCACCGAGGCATCAGTAGCAAGCTTCAGCCACGACTTCGTCTTGAGGATCTCCACATCTTCTTGTCGGCTGGGCACAAACTCCTCCGTCGACTTGTCAATCGAAAAAGTCGACTGGAAGTCGTTGAAAGAACCGCGGATGAGGAATTCACTATGCAGCTCCACGAGAGGCTCAAGCACCTCTACCATCTCTTTGTTCACCACCTTTCGCGAGATAATGGCAACACCGTGGACGATCTTGCCACTGTCGATAATACGTAAACTGCCAACATTCGACGTGCTCACGATATCGTCGCCAGGCAGGAATGTGGCAGCAGCGTTTCGCGAAGACAGAAGCTTGTGCGAGTGTTTCAGGTGTACCAAGTCCAGCAAGTTGCCCTTCACCTCCTTCGTAAACACCGACTGGATCAGTGGCCGCCACGACACTATCGTCGAGAAGTCAGCAGGAGCACCAACCTCCTTGTCACTGAGACCCAGCGCAGCACGGTACGCGACGGTGTCTTGCTTCGTAATCGAGAAGTCGGCCGTGAAAGGGGACATCACGCTGTCTGTGCAAGCAGCGTCGCACGATTCGACTTCCTTGCCCTCAATCGCCACCCAGAAGCGGGCGTAGAACGCCTTCACCTTGTCGATGAAGCCGCTGCCTTCAGCATGAATTGACATCGACAGCTCGGGGTGGTACTGGAACGTCATCTCCAGCGCCACAACACCAGCCGACAGTCCGGTCACGGCCGGACGAACCTCGTTCAGAACGACCGCAATGCCCGCATCCTTCTTCGTGATCTCGATCACAGGCCCCAAAATGTCGATGGAGCTGTCGAACACACGAATGCCAGCGGCATCGATCACGTACTTCTGGTTCACCTGGGGAACGAGAAGCTGGCGGACCGGGTTTGCAAGCCACTTCTTCTCCTCGACGACGTGCGTCGACGAGATGAGCGCGTTCAGCCAGTCCTTGCTCGTCAGCGAAGCCAGAGCAGCAAGCCACTCGTCCGCAGCGGGCAGGGCGCTTTCCTCAGTAGGGATCGACACCTCCACGCGGTTGTCGGTCTCCGTCACATCGACGCCGGCAATATTCACGGTCTGCTTCACAGCCGAATCCACCACAGTAGCGATTGCACCGCTTTTCTTCACAACGTTGGCAAAGCCGTTGGCAATGTCGCCAAGGATATCCGCAACGGGTTCGTCCACCACCGTGCTGTAGCGAACAGCCATAGGCCCCTGGAGAATGAACACGCGCTGCGCATCGCGCTCCGGGACCGCGTCCAAATCCTCCGAGTACCATAGCGAGTCCTTCTTGAACCATGTCTTGAACTCGGTGTCGATCACAGGCACAAAGTTCACCGGCTTGCCACCCGTGCGGCAGATGTCGAGGAAGAAGTCGCAGTCCGGTACGGATAGCAGCGTCGACACTGTCTGAGGATACTTCGCAAGGAAAGCGGCCACCGTACCCCTCGGGTTTGCCTTCAGCTCCGACTGGTCAAACACGTCGCCCGAGCATTCACGGCGGAAACGCTCCTCCGTGCGCGTGAGGAGCTTGCTCACACGCGAGACGAACGTGTCGTGCACCCATCGCTGCGGCTTGCCTTCGATCTCCACGTACGTCAAGTCGATCATACGCGTCAACACGTCTCCGTACGACATCTCCTCCAGGTCAGCCGGAACGCTCTCGCCCGTCTCAACATTGCGCTTGCAGCCGAAGTACGGCTTCTGGTAGTCCGCGTTCAGACGCGCAATGATGTCCTTCTTGTTGAGACGAAGCGCCAGCTCCACCTGCTCGCGGGGGATGGAGAAGTACTTGTCGTCAAACTCCTTCCACAGCAGAGCACAGCGGTTGGCCACAATGTGAATGGGCTCGCCCAGCTCCGACGTGACCGTGACCACGCCGCCCACAGCACTCGTGTAGCTCGTTTCCCACTCCATTTCCGACTCGATACCGGGCGTATCCACAAGCAGCTTCTTCACTTCCGGTGCGGTCGCAGCCTCCTTCGCAACCATCACGCGAGAGCCTATCAGGATACCATCCACAGGCATCTTGTGCAGGTGCCCACGAGCCAAGCTCCACTCGCCCGTGAGATACTGCTTCGAGTCCTCCCAGTTGCCAAAACCAGAGCCGACAACCAGCAGCACGTTCGGCACACGGCGAGTATCGGCATATGTCTCCTCCATCGGCTGGTGGAAGTCTTCGAAGCTGTGGTGGCCACCAGCGCGACCGCCAGTCCACTGCAGCATCACATTCATAGTCGGCATCGCCGCTGCAATCTCCAGCACCGTGTGGATACCATCCACCGAACCGGGCTTGAAGCACACCGTCTTAATGCCCACGGCCTTCAGCTGCGACATCAGCTCAAGCGCTCGCTCCTTCGTCGGGATGCCAGCGCCGATCGTAATGCTTTCGATAGGCACACCACTGCGACGCATGCGGAGTACCATAGGAAACTGGAAACCCCACTGTTTCGCGTTCAGGTAGAGCATATTGATTGTGATGCCGAGGCCGGGCTTGATCTTAGACACAAGTTCGTTCACCGCATCTTCAAAGGTGTTCGGACGGGACAGACCACCCGCGGCAAGTTCACCGTGGAAACCAGCGTTCTGGATAGCCGCCACGAGTTCGATACCCTCCAAACTGGTAGTCGGGGTCATGCCCGCGACCATCACCGGCGGTTTGTTCAGCACGCGTGTGAATCTGTTGTACAGCTTGCCCGACTTCGTCACCTGTGGACCGAACTTCTTCGCCCACGTCGCCTCAGCCGGGGTGAATGTCGGAGCAGCGTCAATGAACTGCTGCAGGCCGACCAGAGGAGCGTACTTCTTCGTCGATTTCATCACCGGATGCTTGATAGTCGCGATCACCACCTCGATACCCAAGCCTTCTGCGATCTTGTTACTCAGCTTCGCCACACCAAAATCTGGGCCAAACTCCAAGATGTGAGTAGTGTCCGCGTACAGCTCTGCAATCGTTGCCCACGTCGTGGTCCAGTCTACGAGCTCCAGAAGTTGCAGACTAACAAGTGCTTCGACAATATTATCAATCGTCTGCAGGTTGACCACATCTCCGTTGGTAGTGTACACGGGGATCTGCAGTTGGCTTCCCTTAAGCTCGCACATGACACGCTGCGCATCCTGGATCACCTTCGGCTTGGCAGTAGCCAACAATGGGGTGTGAAAGGGAGCTGAAAGTGGCAAAAACGAAAGCGAGCCCGCGGGCTTCCGCTGCGAGTGAGGAGTGCGCGTCTGGTCCGCATCAAGCTTGGCCAACAGTTCCTCGAGTGACTGCTTCAGCATCGTCAATGTTGCCGGAAACCCCGTCACGTTCACCATGTCCCGTGCATTTATGAGTGAGAGCTGCAGGTCCGATGCCTTGACTCGATGCGTGGCAATTTCGACAGCCTTGAAAACAGGTTCTTTCCCGAGTCCTCGCACAGCTAGCATGGGACTAGCATTCTCAGCCTTATCGAGACCATGGCCGCTCTGTGTCAAGAGTTGTTGGTACGCCTCCTGCGTGCGTAACCCCTGCCAGAACATGTAGCGCAGGGCGGTGATCCCCAGTTCTTGAAACTCTCGCGCTGTCGTTGCTGCCGAGAAGATGACGGCGCTCACAACGCCCTGGCTGTGGCCAATGGCAGTGGCAGAGTTCTTGATCATACTTTCGTGTGTCACTCCGGTGGTTTCGAGGAAATTAAGGTAGTTGGCGCACTGTGTGACCATCAGCATCGGCATGCTGAAGAACACTCTGTCCAGTTCCAAGCCCGTGGGGGTCTCACCGATCTCCAGAGTCTGCAGCCAGCTGTGCAGGTCAATGGAGGCTTCAAAGGCGACGGACGTCTTGGCTTCGAGCGTGCTCGACTCCTCCAGAAGTGCGTGCGCCGCGTCGTCGATGAATCTGCGCGTGGCACCAGCGTGAGAGGCAGCGTAGAGTCGCTGGAGCTCCGTCCAGTACGAGATTCCCTGGCCACCGAACTCCGGGATGAACTTGAACTTGCCCGCGTCCATGGCGGTGGCCAGCGGCGTCGGCTCCGTTGCAGTTGTGAAGCTTTTATCCATGACTCGGTTAGCGTTTGATTTCGTTGGTTTTTTTTTCACTTGGTAAATTGAATTGTGGTGCTCTACATCAGCTGAAAGTCTTCCTCGGTCCTCCAAGACGCTCTAGAGACAGAGATCGCGTCATATTTCGCCACTTGCTGCTGGAAGTTTGCGCCTGAAGGTAGTTAGTACTAGGTATCTATAGTACCAGATCACAATCACAATTTGGGATTGGTATCTGTCGTGAAGCACCAGCGACAACGAGCTACTGTACTCGCGTGGCGAGCAGCCATTGGCCAGCAAGTTGAAGCGAGGACGGGCCATCACTTCGTCTGCATCCGCGATGACGCGCTTCAGCCTAACTCGTTTTTGCCTGTCACGTCACATCCACTGTCAAAACTAATATGCGCTCGTAAATCGGGGTGCAAAATCGGACTCGTGAGACTGACGTCCATACTCGCTTTCCCCGCGCCACGCGGGCGTCACGGAGTCGTCGTAGCTGTAGCGCAGCCGCATCACGTCGCTCTTGATGGCCTCGCCGAGCTGCTGTTGGACGCGGGCCGCGGAGTACAAGCAGAGAGCTCGACGTTCTCCTTGGAACTTGATGTTTTTGTGTCCCACACTGCATATGCACTTCGACAGGGTCCCGGACGTGGGTTCAGCGAGGCATTCACCTACTTAAGAGCATGACGCAGAGCCCCATGTCGGTGCGGTCGGCCGACGCGCTGCGGCTGTCGGCGTCGTACGAACTCAAGTCGCGCGCGTCGTCGGGATCGTCCGTGTCCATGTCCCCGGTGTCGGCCGCCAC
>JAHWLE010000139.1:0-36779 GCA_024679135.1 Phytophthora foliorum
TTCGAGGCGGCGTCGCGCCATCCAGCGCCCGCGCGAAGACGTCTCCGCCTCCATTTGCGCCGTGCCGAGGGAGAGCGAGGATGACCCATTTTCTTCCATAGTCGGGGCCGCGCTGACTCAGGTGAAGGGTACGTATGATGTACGAGAGGTTTAACCTGCTGTAAAGCATTATCGTCGCTTTGTTTGTGAGGATTGGTGGAAACACTGATAACGGGTCATCTCTCCCCACACTCACGAAATACACTGACAGGACTGTGATACTGGGAGGGGTGACGTGGTGTAGATCGAGTATCTTTGAGACGGGTCGTCCATACATGGCTACATAATATGCGCACTCGTGCTCATGGGCGGCTCAATCGCTGGTGCGCTGCTGTTGTCCGCCAAGATGATGCTGCATCCATTGGACAATGCACGGAGGTGTCGCTGAACAAGCAAAAGGCCCGGTTAGTAAAGATTGTCAACAAAGTTGTTTGCATGGACACTCGCCTTGGCCTCGGGCCAGCGCTTCTTGGACAGCTCCAGCAGACGCAAGTTCCTGTATTCGTCCCACGTGGCCTGCAACACCAACATAATAGCATTAGCCACCAAGTTGCAGGACGCCAATCGAGCAGGTAATGGCCCTACCACATCTGCCTGCTTCTGGGCG
Organism: Phytophthora foliorum; assembly: GCA_024679135.1. Classification (NCBI taxonomy): domain Eukaryota; phylum Oomycota; class Peronosporomycetes; order Peronosporales; family Peronosporaceae; genus Phytophthora; species Phytophthora foliorum. Next base: position 647 of record JAHWLE010000139.1, read on the forward strand.
ACCTGCTTCTCGCTGAGGTACTTTGGGGCACCGTCGAACAGCTCGCATATTACTTCCGGCTGTAGATCCATCTCCTGTAGCCGCATATGGTCGAACAGGAGCACTTCCACCAGCGACTCCGCCACCACGCAGCACTTGGACGGTGCGTGGGTCGGGTCCAGGAACCTAGACTCGCCAAACACGGCAGGAGCCACACATTTCTGAACTAACGCGTTCTTGTTGTGAGCGGCAAGTTTGTCCCGCAAACGGTGCGTGGGCACCGACAGCATATGAGTTGAACTCGTCCCTACTGATCGCATCATCGGCGGGGTTTGCAGTAGCAAACCATCGCGACGGCCTCGACGGTACTTGCGCGCCCGTGTACGAGCCTGGAAACCCAACGGCCAGTCTGCTTTGGCAATGAGACGGTGGAATGGTGGTGTACCAGTTTCGTCGTCGTCATCCCTTTCATCTCGGCGCGACTTCTTGTCAGCTGTTGCTTCTGGGTTGTCGGTGCCCTCACCACCACTCGTATCCTCCTCATCCGAGTCTTCCGAATCGTCATCGTCGTCTTCTTCGTCCTCATCATCCAATCCATCAAAATTGGCACTTCGTCTGAGCTTGCGTCGACTAAGTGGTGCGTTGTCGAAGTCTTGGTAAACAGAGCAGCTTCCTTTCCAAAGAACTATGAGGTGGTGCGGCTGCTCGTTCTGCTCAAGCAGGACATCGCCTTTCCGGAATCGCTTGCGCTCCGATATTCCTACAATATGACCTAGCTCGCTGGTTGTAAGTCGGCGGAAGCCTCGCAGTTGCTGCAGGAATGCAAACACGTCTTGGTTCGTCTGCGATGTCACGGCTCGGATCGTGGCGGCATAATTATCGGGCCACAGGATACCAATTTCAGCGCACTCATCCGCGATGAGTGATGCCTGTGTCGATATCGTAAAGCCTGCACAACCAAACACGGACCCAGTTCCCAAGTGGTGGGTCGTCACAGTCGACCCGAAGTCCGTTGTTCCAACGCGTCTACGGATACTGAGTCTGCCTCCAAGCAGGACGTAAAAGTTTTGCGAGTGAGTCTCGCCGAGCACGAAGCTCTTTCCGCAAGCCACGACATCGTAGTCCAGTGCTTGCGCTACTTGCTTCAGCATTTCTCGGGGGAAGTCTTGGAAGAACAGCAGGGTTTGCAGTCTTGCAACGATAGCACTGAGCATATTGGCCGAGCGCTCCGTCGCCGGGCAAGCCAATGCTAATTTATCGGGGGTGGGCTTACCAAACAAGTGCGTGAACAACCCGTCTTCCATTTCGCACTTGCTAAGCTTCGCTCTGGCTGTTGGCTGAGCACTCCGAGGAACCGATAAAGCGGTTGAGTTTGGGCCCCGCTTGCCAGCTCCTGTTCTGCTACTAGCCGTCCGAAGTCCTGGTGAAGTCGATGCAGCACCTGAAGCGATCTCGCGTTTGTAATATTCGCTTTGCGCTTGTACGAATTGCCCCATGCGCCGATAGATGAGTCCACGGTTGTGTAAGTACTTGTCATTTTGGGGGTCGAGCGTCAATGCCTGCGTGAGCGCTTGCAGTGCTAGATCGTCTTTGCCAAGCTTTAGTCGGGCAACGCTAAGGTTGAAGTGAGCTTCGTGCATCTCTGGATCAAGCTGGAGGCATGCAATAAACTCTGTTTCAGCTCGAGCGTGCTCTCCACGAGCATCATAGAGCGCACCTCGAAGCAGTCGCGCCAGCTTTTCCAGCGTAGGATTTGGGGTGCGCAGGGCACGATCGCAGTGCAAAAGTGCCTCATCTAGTCGCTGTTCGCAGTATAGCATATACGCCTTGCCCACAACCAGGTCTCGACCCTGTGCACGTGGATCGATGACTACGCAATGATTCAGCAGCGGGTCTTGAGGCACTGCACCTGGTGGACCAGCAATATGCAACCGCTCGTAAAGGTGTCGTCCGATCCGCGTCTGCAATTCCTGTGGCCTTGTGTAGATAAGCCGACTCACTTGCTTCGGTGATGGCAATGGAGGGATCTTCTTCTTCACTTTTGTTAGACGGGCAGGGGAAGCAAACGAAGGAGATAAAGGAGATATACACGTGATCGACGGTGTGCCTGGGTAGTCTGGTGAAAATGGACTCGAATCGATGTCCACTCCGAGCACCGAATGTGGTGCTGACGCTAATGTTGCTTGAAGTGCTTCACGTTGACGGAAGCACTGCTTGCGCTGATTAAGACTAAGCTCCAGTAGCATCCCCGGTCGATCAAATGTAACTGAGCTTGGGCGAGTACTGGGTATCTCGGTTGTTGGTAGTCGCTTTGGTCCAGTGGCAGAGCTCGGCGGGGTCGTACGTGCCTTATTAGCAAGTTGTTTGTCGTGTTTCGACTGTAGTGACTGCTGGTGTGTTGGTGAAACTTGAGATTGAACACGGCTTTCTACCTTGTTATCCAACGAAGGCTGGGCCGGAGTACTGCGACATCGGCTAAGTTCATTCTGCGCTACCGAGAGCGAACGCAGAAGCTTAGCGACTCGTTCGGTCATTAGGTCGGGAGCAAGACCTTCCTCAAAGTAGCCACAAATTCCTCCCTGTTGCAGTGCACGGGCCAACAACTTTTGTGTCTCATGATCAGTATTAAATGAAGGGTCTACGAGCGCTGCAACAGGAGTCCGGAAACAACTGCGCTTCATTTCACGCAGGAAAGCGAGCGCCGGGCTAGTTGCTGCCGTTTGGTCATGGCCAATATCCAGACGAAGCAACACAAAATTCACTTGGAAAAGCGCTAAAAGTGAGAACGCTCGCTCATTGCTTGGTGCTACGAAGATTTCAAAACGCTGCTCAAGATCATCCGCGAGATTTTCGCGTCGTTGCATATCCGGGTCTACAATCATAACGCGGTAATGGTCACCCGTAAAGGGATCTATCACCACTGTTCGTTGTTCAAGACCGAGCTGAAAGCCGCGTGTTCGTCGGTCTACTTGCATAGCGCGGTTTTTCTTGATCTTGGTCAGGAATCGTTTTCCAGCCGTCGTGAACTGAGTGTTGAAGATCGCTTCATTCGGACGCGGTTGAGGAACTTGAGGGGCTGACGCGGTTGAGTTAGGCTCAGCCTCCCCAGTGCCCTTTGACACGTTGGCAACGGACCCTAGTTTCTTGACAATCGCACTGAGCATCATGGTGAAGATATATCTCCAACACGAACAAGTTCGGCGAGATAATGCAATGTTCACCGACGAGGTAGCGTTCCAATACCTCCACTTGATGATGCTGGTCAGCCTTTTCAAAATGCTTGGTGAGGTAGACGCCAATAATAGGTGGTCAAAGACTTCCCAGCTGCAGAGATGGCAGGACTGAATGAAACTTTGTTAACATAGCCTTTGTTCGGCCTCAATCATGATGCCTTGCCCACAAGGATAACAAACTGTAAAGTTTTTTCGCATTCAACGACCTTCTACAGGCATTGACGGCTCTTCATTTGGCAGTATCTACCGAACGACCCCCCCCCCTACGCACACTCCACGCGGGACTCGCTGCAAGATGGCACTAGATGGGCAGGAGTTGAAGTGGCTTGAGGTGAGCGTGTTGTTTGGTGAAAAGCAGCTACATTACTCTGCGAAGCTGCTGCTCACATTGTTGCAACTAAATCCAGTCTCACGACTACACTGCGTGGGGTACCCACGTATCCCGATCGCTGGAGAGGAAGCAACCGGAGCCACACGAGGTCTACAGCTTGTCTGGTGCTTGCACCGGAACTCTAAACGGCCACATGTGTGTTGTTTTCTCTACGTAGGTAACTTCTCATCAATACTAACCAATTTGTGGTCTGGGTCGTGTTGACAGTGCAGCCATTGTCGGTGGCAAGGAAGAGCTTCCGAACGAGAGTTTCACGAGTGTATCACGCCTTGATCTCTTTGATCTGACCACCGCGAAATGGATAACCGGTTACGATGTTCACGGTGAGCTCACCAATCGTATCGGTCACTCCGTGGTCACGCTGGACGAGAAAGCGTATACTTTTGGTGGTGAGCTAATACTTGACGGTACTGAGCCCTCGCAGCTTGTCGGAGATGTGTACGAAATCAGCTACGAGGATAAAGTCCTGTATTGCACCGATATCTCCCCTATCAGTGGCGATGGTACAGATCCTAACATTCCGCCAGCTCCTGCTCCGAGCGCGAGAGCTTGGCACGCTAGTGCAGCAGTGCGCTATCGCGAGACCGCAAGCGACTCAGAAAGCCCGCACACTCAAGGCGTGCTCATTCTCGGAGGGAAGAACTCTCAAGGTGCAATTTTGTCCGATATCTGGATTCTGCTAGTGAATGCTGCAGGGCAGAAGCCTCGGTGGATGCAGCTATCGGTTCGTTAATACTCCTATCCACCTCGCTTGCTCGCACTGATCGTTGTTTGCTCTGACTGTTAATGCAGCCCACCGGCAACAGCCCACTACCTTTGGTGCTCCATAGTGCGGTTGCTCTTGGCGACGGTGACAAGGTTGTAATTGTCGGAGGCAGACAGCACGCTGATCCTCTCACTTCAGCACTGAATTCGGGCATCCACATCTTGGATTTAGCCTCCAACACTTGGGCAGTCATAACCACTGGAAGTGAAGATCCGGAGAGCCCTGTACCACGCGTTCTTACAACACGATGCTGCGCCACAGCGCTAGCCTTACAACTGCCAATTGACGCGGATACAGGTGCTATTCGGCGAATCAAGGGCGGTGAGAAGCCTTGCGAACCGCAGGAGGCTATCGTGATTTTCGGTGGCTTCTCGGAGTACGAGCCAGCGCTGAATTTATCATCAATGATAATTGTTGAGCCCCAGTATTCACGCATTCGTGAAGTTCATACGCCAACCGCTGGAATCAAGAGTTACATGGGGCATGCCGCTGCTGTACGCCCCGACAAAAGAGGATTCTTTCTTTTTGGTGGTGTCCCGATTCCAGAAGAGGACCAGCACGAGCAGAAACTTCTTGACTCGACGACGGCGCTAGATTTCTGGGAGACACCAGCAGGCTTCCCAAGCGAAGCAGAGGAAGAAGCTCAGCGACAAGCTGCCGCAAACCCCATCAAAACAAGGACCTTGAGCACTGGAGACGTGTACGTCGGCGAAATGAATGCAGATCAAACGCAGCGCCATCGTAAAGGCAAGTGCTCTTATGTCAACGGCGACGAATATGATGGGGACTGGCGTGATGATCAGCGCTGCGGCCAAGGTGTCATGCGCTATGCCAGAAGTCAAGATACGTACGCTGGTCAATGGGAAGGCGACCAACGTAATGGCTATGGCATCTACGAATACCATGTATCAGACACAGAGAGCCACCAGACCCAACAGCGCCAGCCGACGAAATATGAAGGTCAGTGGGTGCACGATCGAAAACATGGAGCAGGCACGCTTACATTCTCCGACGGTACGCAGCTCGTGGGTTCATGGGCCAACGATGTCCTCGATACCCGTGAAAAGACCTGCTTAGATGGATACGACGACGGTCAAAACGGGACGTGTCGATATGTAGGCGATGTGCGAGATGGGGTTCCCCACGGCCAAGGTGAGAGTCGCCACGACGCTTCTGGTGAGGTGTACGAGGGCAACTGGATGAATGGGTGTCGTTCTGGGCACGGAGTCTCTACGCTGCGCGACGGATCTGTGTACCGCGGGGAGTGGCGCAACGGCCGACGCAACGGTTTTGGGGTGTTGGACGACGCTCGAACTCGAGCGCACTACGACGGCAAGTGGGTGGGCGGAGTGCGCTGCGGGCGTGGGGTTTGCAAATATGCCAACGGCTGCTTGTACGAAGGTGACTGGCAGGACGATGCACGGCACGGTACCGGTCGCTACACCTTCACGGACGGCTCGTGCTACAACGGCGCGTGGCTCAACGACAAGTTCTGCGGGGACGGGTCTTTCATGCTCTGCGTCGAAGACAGCGACATCACCGCACAGCTGGAGCCCGGCAGCAGCCGCAGTCAGGAAGCGAAGTGAAAGAACACTAGCAACATCAAAACATATAAAATCAATACAACAGCGTTACTTCTCCCTCACCGACTGTGCTCAGTAGAAGACGTCGGTGCCGCTGCTCGTCTGTGGGCGACGGCGATTGCTCTCCAAGTTGAATTTGTCCACGAAGGTCTTGAGTCCAGTATTGAAGAGGCTGCAGCGGATGGGCATCTCCAGCTCGTAGAACGGGTTCTATCAGCAGCAAAGGCGTGAGTCAGAGAGACCAAAGACGACGTACATCCTATGGCGGCGTATACCTTGAGCACGTAGTCCACGTATAGTTCGTATACGGTCTGCAGCGCCACGTCCAGATCGGGCGAACCTAGCGCTGCCGTGATGAAGAACTTGAGCCCCGTAGGCGTCTGCAGACATTGCAGGCGGAAAGTGCCGGTCTCCAGGCTGTCGATGCCGCCCGAGTTCGTGGGTGCCGCCAGTGCCGCGATGGCGTGCATGCTGTGGAAGGTGGAGCCCAAGCGCAGGTGGTCGTTGGAGCTCAGCTTGGGCGCCGCGGGGCTCAGGTCCTGCTGGTAGATGAGCCCCCCGGCCTTGTTGATGATGTACAGCGAGTGCAGCATATTGGCGAGGAAGATAGAAACCAACTTTTGGATTGACGATAGAAACCGAATTTTGGGTTTCTAACATGTTGTTAGAAATGGCTACATTTGACTTCTACTGTTTGGATCTGGAATGTGCGGCCGAGAGGCAGCGGCATCCGACGCCTCGTGCCGTTCGCAGCGTCCGATGGCTATCCCACAACTGGATGCAAATGTCGACGAGCGAAGAAGAGGCCAACGCGCTGCTCGCGAGCTGCGGCCCTTCCTTCGTCGGCTCGGCCATCGACTCGTCGATGACACTGGAGGACGGATACCAGAGCCAGAAGATCAGCGACGAGGAGCAGCGCAAAAGTCGCAAGGCGTTGGCGAGACGCTGGTCCGAGCCGTACAGTGACGACGGATGCGTGGACTTGCTGGACGCGACCCGGTTCGGACTACTCGTCAACTACGCGTGCATCGGCTTCCTCAATGGCCTGCTGCCAGCGCTCGTATACCCGTTCTTCAAGCTCTACCTCAACATGGACGGGTTCCAAGTCTCGGCGGCGGCCACTGTGGTACGCCTGCCGTGGTCGTACAAGACTCTTTTCGGACTGCTGTCCGACCACGTGCCGATCTCAGGTTATCGACGAAAGCCGTACATGTTGATCGGCTGGTGCATCAGCATTGTGGCGCTCGCAGTGCTAGCGTACAATCCCGTTGAAGCGCCATACTACAAGGCTGGCGAGATCCAACGCACACGCCAAGTCAACTTGCGCGTCGTGGAGAACGCAGATGCTGCAGATTCGGGTGGGAGATACCTCCTGCGGCTACTGGTGGTTTGCGCCGGATACGTCATGACGGACGTAGCGTGTGACGGTCTCATGGTAGAAATAGCGCAGCTCGAGCCCATTGAGATGCGTGGACAAGCCCAAGCAACGATCTACATGGTGCGCTACAGCGCCAGTTTGGTGGCGGGCTTCGTCGCGGCACTATGCTTCAACGGCGAAGTGTACGGTGGGACCTTCTCCTGGAGCGTGGCACCTAACAGCGTTTTCTGGGGCTGCGCTGCCGTGGCTTTGCTCGGTTGCTGCGGCACTGTGCTCTTCCTCGACGAGACGCGCGCTGGGTCAATCGACACGAGCAAGAGTAAACCCATTCCAGTCACACCGCTGAACGAAATGTGGCGCATCTTGCAGCAACGCGCAATCTGGCAGCTCGTGGCTTTCCACTTCTGGCATTCGTTCCTCACGTCGGTCAGCTTCTCGGACCTCGCAGCGATTCAGGAGTTCTGGGTGGGAGTCACGCCGCTTAACAGCAGCTTGGCCGGCTGCGTCTCGACAGCGTTGGTCATATTCGCAACGTTCTTGATGCGGGAGTTCTTCCTCAACGCTAGTTGGCGGTGGATCATGTTTATATGCTCCTTTCTCACCACCATCGTCTTCATCGGAGTTAACCTCATGACAACCTTCAACGTCGTCCGCAGCCAGTGGTTCTACCTCGGCGGACCTCAACTCGCCGCCATTCCAGAGGGTATGCGCAGCGTAGTGGCAGGCTTCGTGACCGTGGAAATCGCCGAACAGGGCTTCGAAGGCGCGACGTACGCGTTGCTGACCACCGTGCACAATTTGGCATGGCCCTTCGCGCAGAGTGTGACCAACCTCGTGGACGCGTACTTCGATGTATCGGACGCAGCCATCGCCTCGGACACGCTCCACGTGCGCTGGCAAGTCGCCTACTGCCTCTGTATTGCTGGAGGCGTGCAGATGTTTGGGCTCGTCACGCTGGTGCTGCTGCCCGACCAGAAACAGCAGGCGCAGGACCTGAAGCGCCTCGGAGGCTCCAGCCGCTTCGCCGCCCGAGTGGCAATCATCGGCATCGTGGCGACGTTGACATGGGCCACAGCAACCAACATACTAGCGATCCACACCTCCACGGCATGCTTGATCATCGCCGGAGGTCAAGGGTGTTGACGCATTGGCGGTCCTAGGACGGTACCCAATGGACTGCGACAAGCCGGAGGCCATATTACAGCCCACAGGACGACCATCTTGGCCATGCTTCCGCAGCCTACGGCATTGAGGATAATGAAGACGAAGCCGATGGATCAAGTGTCGAAACCCAATCCGGTGATGCCGGTTTTCTGCAAAGACATGCAGTGACCCCAAGCACCCTTGCGCCTCCAAACTTTGCGTGTCATTCTCGACTGGTGCGAGTTGGTTGTTAAACGCATCGCGTTGACACGCACTTGAGACTCAAGTTGAGAAGCACCGCAGTTGACGAAGATACCTTTCCCCGTCTCGGCTGCCGCGCTCCGTCGCAGGTCGAGCGTTGGACGCGCCAGCACAAAGGCACATGGTCGCATCGGCGCAACCCGTTACGCCACCGCATCGCCGCGAGTGAATATACCCGCAATGGATACTCGACCGAGACGCGGTAGAATACTCAAATGGCGCCATGCGACGACGGCCGCGAGCACGCCAGCGAGGGAGGCTGTGCAGCCCAGCAGCAGTGCCGCAATCGGGCACGCGTGAACGAGTGGTGTTGAGCCGTGAACACGTCAGCGCATGATGCGCACCGCGTGGCGTCGGCTGAAGCGCAAGGCCAAGCTGATACCGAGCGGACGCAGCAGGGCCGTCACGATCGGACAACCGCCTCCGGACCTCGGCGAGCGTCAATACTGGGGGGGGGGGGCTCTTGGCCCGCCGGCAAAACTTCGCTCGCCTCAATCGCAGCCCGTGGTGGCGCTGTAAATACATATATGCATACGCTCTTATGCGCCTAAGCTCATGGCGCGGCGGCAAGCAGCGCGATGAATATCTATCTCGAGCCACCACGGGGTCGAAACCGCCCACACCCGGCAAAGTTTGCAGAGCCGGCCCAGACGTGGAGGCGAGGCAGCCACTCGTTCGAAACCGCCGAATTTCAACCAATAGGCGCACGGCAAGGGTATCTAACGTCAAACGGCCAGTGTGTGGCGGAGAAGCCGACCCCCCCCAGCCGCACAGCGGTCGGCCCCCTTTCGCTCATTTAGGATTTTTCTCCGTTTCGCCCAAGCGTCAGCGTAGAAGACTTTTAAACTCCCCCCCCACCCGAAGTCAAGATGAGCGCTCTGTCTGCCTACAAGCCGGTCGCCACGTCGGAGAAGAAGAGCGGCGCCATGTCGTTCGTGATGGACCTGGCTGCCGGCGGCGTCGCTGGCGGTATCTCCAAGACCGTCGTGGCCCCCATCGAGCGCGTGAAGCTGCTCCTGCAGGTGCAGGCTGCCTCGTCGCAGATCAAGCCCGAGGACCAGTACAAGGGCATCGTGGACTGCTTCGTGCGCGTGTCCAAGGAGCAGGGCGTTAACTCGCTCTGGCGCGGTAACCTGGCCAACGTCATCCGGTACTTCCCGACGCAGGCCCTGAACTTCGCCTTCAAGGACAAGTTCAAGAAGATCTTCATGGACGGCGTGACCAAGGAGCAGTTCTGGCGCTTCTTCATGGGCAACCTGGCTTCGGGTGGTGCTGCTGGCGCCACGTCGCTTCTGTTCGTGTACCCGCTCGACTTTGCGCGTACGCGTCTCGGCGCTGACGTCGGCAAGGGCAAGTCGCGCATGTACACTGGTCTGGTGAACTGCGTGTCCACGATCTACAAGTCGGACGGACTGGGCGGCCTGTACCAGGGCTTCGGCGTGTCGGTGGGCGGTATCATCGTGTACCGTGCTGCCTTCTTCGGCGGTTACGACACCATGCGTGACATTGCCCTGAAGGACCCTAAGAACGCCCCCGTGTGGCAGAAGTGGCTCGTGGCCCAGACGGTCACGTCGCTGGCCGGTATGATCTCGTACCCCTTCGACACTGTGCGTCGTCGCATGATGATGCAGGCTGGCCGCAAGGACATTCTGTACACGTCCACGCTTGACTGCGCCATGAAGATCGCCAAGAACGAGGGCAGCGGCGCCTTCTTCAAGGGTGCTGGCTCCAACATCCTGCGTGGCACGGGCGGTGCCATCGTGCTGGTCCTGTACGACGAGTTCAAGAAGATGATGAAGTAAGCGGCTTGATCTCGTTGCCCGCGACGGACCGGCGTCTCGCGTCGTCGTAAAGTCGAGACCAACACCCCCAGGAAGAAATGGTGAGGCTGTTTTACATAGACAAGATATATTCCACACATTGAGGGAGGGAGTTTGAATGAATACCTTGCTGTTTTTTCCATTTATAAATGACGTTTTGTCGAAGGAAGGGGTTCTTCCTGAGTTGGAACGAGCGGCTGGCAGCGAAGTGAGCGGGATGGGGGATTACGCCCACTTAAGTACGATTAATCAGAGTGATGGTCACTTCAAGTTGCCTTTGACGCGTCGGTTATGCGACTGCGGTGTCGCCGCTCCAGCTATTTGCGTTGCGAGTGAAGACGCCAGCGAGCCAGAGATTGGGAGGATCCCAGCTGCATTGCGCCGTCGCGTCGGTGGTTTCCCCTCAGCCTCGCCAAGTAATTTCCTCCTCGTGGGGCTCGCTAAGAACGCCAATATGATGCAAGAGGAAGAAGACGAAGCGACATTGGATGCCAAGGGCGTTGAGGAGAGCGACGTGCAATCTCCACGGAACAAGGGCGAGACGCAGGGGCGAGAGGAAGACAGCGACGCAGAAGAGAAAAGATATGCCTCGAGTGACGAAAGAGCAGAGAAGAGTGGGGATGCAATTGAACTCAGTGTGAGAGTCGAGCGTCGAGCGACCCCCGAACCGGGTATCGAGTCCAGATTCCACGCGTTCTCAGCAGGTGACGACAATGGTGACGATGATGAACCAGGGAATTACCAGATCGTGAAGAAATCCATCTACAAACCTCACCGCAAAGGCTTTTTAAGTCGATTCGCTCCAGTAGCATCCACCAAGCAAAAATACGCCTCGAGCGAAATCACGGGTATCGTCACAGGAGAAGAAGCCGAGGCTGCGAACCTATCGTCGAAAGCCTGTGAGGAGAAGAGCTGCGAAAACGTAGATCTTACGATCGAAGAGGAAGAGGAGGAAGGAATTCAAGTGTCGATCGACCGTTCTGCTCGGACACCAAGAGGGGCTCGAGGGGGACATGATCGACGACGCCTGAGCGCAGAAGATGCTGCATTGGGAGGGCCGTCAGAAGTGGTAATTCATTCTGGAGACAGTGATCTCGGGTTCGCGACACTCAACCCGATTATAAACAGTAACGTACAGCGGAATGCACCCAACCTTGGTGACTTTGTGGCTCCTGCTATGACGAAATCCACAGGGGTTCCTGTCGCAAAGTCAAAACCTATTCTTTTGGAGATTCCGGTTGCTGAACAAGCAACCCCTGCTCGAGATCGTTTATTGCTGATTATCAACGCACTGGGCGCAACGGGCTTGCCTAAAGCTGAAAAGTTTGGGACACAATCTTGTTTACTGGAAATGAGACTTTTTGATGACTCTAATGGGCTCGATGCCAACAGCACTACTAGCTGGTCGTCATACTTGATGCGGACGGAGTTGCACAAGAAGGGTGGCAGCGAAGCTCAATGGAATCAACAATTTACCACTACTCTGCGCTCGAAGGAGACTCAATTTCTTCATGTGGAAGTGAAAACAAGCGGCAAGATACTTGTGGGTGAAGCCAATGTCCCGTTGGACAAAGTAGGGGATTTGTTTTATGATCAGCATTATCCTTTATTTCGAAGTGAGGACAATGACGAGAACAGCAACGACCCAGTGCTGCTGTCGGCAGGGCAAGTTCATCTTCAACTGAAAATTGTGGACACTGTGGCAGTGCCGTTGCCCCCCACAGTAATTCCTCCTCTTCAATTACCACTTTTTACTACCTTGGAAAGTACTCAATCGGGTGTCAAGACTCCACTCAGCGCTAAGCCAATTCCTGCAGTTTTATTGAATGGTGGTCTTTTCTTCAAAATCCCGTATCACACGCACAACATGGTAGGCTATGCCAATGGACCGCGGCGGCAATGGGTAGCTGTTAGGAGAGCAACCGATCCACCGCATCTCCAGATAACCTGGGGAGACCCAACGCTTTCAGGGTCCGCAGAGAGGAAGAGTTTACGCTCTCTGGACCTAGCTCTCATTACTGAAATCCGTGAGGGGCACGCCACAGCTGCTTTCGCTGCTCAAACTGAAGGCAACATTGTCAAGGAGAAAGACAAATGTTTTTCACTGGTGACACGAGCAAGAACTCTAGATCTTGTAGCTGCCAGCAAGGAAGATGCTCGGATTTGGATCAACAATCTTCGTGAACTTTTATTCGCCTCTGAAAATTCTGTTGATGCCTCACTGTTGTCAGCGCGCACAATCGAGATCTACAAGCAGTCTGCTTTATCACCTAGAGAAGAGGATGGCCGTTCAGGTATTAAGCCTGCTCCTGCAGTTGCGCCCACAAAGCGCATGATAGCAGCGTGGAGGAATCGCATTTTCAATCTCGCCCGCCACGACAGACTTGACGATGTCATGGAGTGTTTAGAAGATGGGTGCCCTATCGACTTACTTGAGAGTGGAAGCGGTGATACTCTATTGATGCTAGCGTGCCGACTGGGAAATGCTGAACTGGTAGAGCTGTGTCTTTCGCGGAGAGCGAAGAATGATCCTCACCCAGAATTTGGAGAGACGGCGCTTCAAGTTGCGGTTAATTCATCTCATGCTCACTGCGTGGGACTGCTTCTTTCAACAGCAGCAAAAAGCGATATGGATTCTGAAATTGTGAACCACATTGACCCTAATAACGATGCCCCGCTCCATGTAGCTGGTCGCCACGGTGATTTAGCATGTCTACAACTTCTATTACACCACGGAGCTGATATTTGTGCGGTTGAGGAGTTCGGGCGTACACCACTGCATTGTGCGGTAGCAAATGGAAATCTTGACTGTGTGGCGTACTTGCTGGATGTGGGTGGAGACTCGGTGCTTAACTCAGGTGACCATGACGGTGACACTGCGCTACACTACGCCGCACTGTCTGGCAATGAAGCAATCGTAAAATTGCTGCTAGAGAGTGCTGCAAATGTATTTGCCACGAATATTCACAAAGAGACTGCCTATGACATTGCCGTGCGAGAAAAACAGCAGAGGTGTGCAGAGCTCATTTCTAAATACTTCTTGACAAACGAAAAAGAGGGGACGTCCGCTTCAATCACTCGGAACGAACCTGCATCAGCACTGCTCGGGAGGCTAAAGAACGAGCAAGTTGCAGTCGTATTTCGAGACTACGGTAGAGTGGTTGAGGAGGAGTTCGTGGAGCAAACTCCATCAGTATCGTTCGTCCATTCCGAAGTGTGGAAACCTGAGCGAAACAAGCAATCGATTGACTTCGAAGATAACTACGAGCCTTATCTAGTTAAACATCGGTCATCCAGTTATTTGGCAAGTAGTAGTGCTACCAGTCGATTGCCGCTATCGCCAAGCGAGCAAATTCGGGATGCTTTGACAAAAAAACATCGGGCCAACTCTCTATCACCGAGCGGATATACACCACCAACCTGGTCTAGTACTTCGTACTATTCCGCTAGAGAATTGCCGAGCTACACGCAGAATTCTCCGTATGACGAACGATTAGTTGCAACAGAACGGCTGGATCGTGAACATATTCAGCCTTTTGAACGGTACTCTATCAGAGAAAATGGTTCACGTTATCCTCAGAAACAACCGCTGGACTACTATCCCCAAGATAATGATTATTTTCATTACGGAATGCAACCTCAAAGACAAGTGGCTCCAGAATATGCACAGCCACTGCAGGCCTATTGGACCGGGACGAGACAGGCTAGCAGTTTGATGATGAACTCTCGAGTTGATGAGGTGCCACCTCCAACAGCATGGGGCCAGTACAACCAGATGAGCACCAACTCGTATCCTCAGCAGTATTTACCTCCTTCTGTGGAATCACAGTGGGAAACGCTGTACACGGAAGATGGTTACCCGTACTACGTGAATCGAAGCACTGGAGCATCTCAATGGGAAAAACCACCCACTCAAGAATCTATGATCCATTGTGTTCAAGAAATGCAGTCCGATACTAGAGCTGACTCGCTTGCACCAGATGCGATTATCCGGCTGCGGCTGGCAGAGGTTCGGAAACAAAAATCGGAAACAGCTATCATATCACCTGCCAGCTCACTCGCAACGTCCTGCTCAACTCCTAGTATAAAATGTCAGCCTTCAGTCACCCTGTGTCCATCCGAAGCCATTATCTCCGTATCACAATCAACAAAACCAATTGCAGAGTGTCGCTCAGCTGAAAATGTACTGCCTCCACAAGATCTCCAAGCAGCACCTGTTCGTGTCAAGGCCCCAATCGCACAGGAATCACAAGCGGTGGTGTCTGGAGAGCCTTCAAAATACGAGGCCCGTACAGGCCTGAAACTTTCCGTTGATATCAAGGCTCCTCCGGCGGAAGATGGTAAGTCTACCACGTGCATTGGCGCTTTGGAAGTTTAAAAACGCTAAGCTAACTGCGTATGGTAAAGTTTCACGTCCCACCCTAGTTCCATCCCCGCGGTCGAAGAGCCCTATCAAGAAATTCTTGGAAGGTGCTGAAGAAGATGCCACCAGCGGTTCATTTGAGAAGGTTTATTCTGATCTTGTCGCAATAGTGAAGGGAATGGCTTACATAAACTATGGTTGTGGTCGAATTATGATTTAGTCTCGAGCTTCCTCCCCTCGTGGCCGATCCAAGAACATCCAGTTAATCGAATTAAAGCGTGCAAACAACTTAGCACTTGCTCTTGCCAGCTTCAAAATTCACGATCACTACGAGCAAATCGTGAACGACATCGTTACAATGGATGAGCACGTGGTTAACCCAGCACTATTGGGGTGCCTCCAGCGGTTCTTTCCGACGGAAAAAGAAAAACAAGCTTTGCAAAGCTTCAACGGTTCCATCAGCACACTGGGGAAAGCAGAACGCTTTTTTTGCTTACTGTTTCAAGTTCCTGGGATGCAGGAGCGGATCGACATGTTTCTATACAAAATGGAGTTTACGCGTACGCATTCGAGCTTGCTATCACGTATTCTTATTGTGAAGCGAGCCTGCCGAGATCTTGTTGAGAACTTCTCGTTTATCCAGGCTCTGGAACATGTACGATAGTTTCTCTTGATGGCGTGGATGAGGAACATTATTAACCCAGTTCTCGTTTTTGTTATTTGCAGTTCTTCAAGAAGCAAAAAATGACGTCGTTCTCAGTATTCCAAGAGAACAAATCTGCCTTCATTACAGGGCATCTTTCTGAAGCGGACGAAAAACTGAGATCATTTCGTGGTGATCTTGAAAAAGCGATGTGGGTTGAGCTTGTGGAGCTGCAGTTGCAGTTGAATCGCTTGGTTGCTGGCATTCGACCAATTCGATCGTTTGTCAATAGGAGTCCATCCTCAACTTCGGGTAAGTCGGAAGATCGAGACGGCAAGGCGCGGGACATTCTCCAGCGATTCCTTGTAGATACACGTTCTCTCATCACTGAGATCGAAAATGAGTACGAAGCGATGGAGCATTGGGGAGACAAGCTTCTGGCTGTTTTTGGCGAGAGCAAGGCGACATTCCAAATCTCGGCAATCTTGCACGCTGTAGTTGAGCTGTTGTAGACATGGTAAGGCAAATCAAGGGCAATGATAGTTTTGCTGATATTTTATTTGAGATGAAGTGTTTTGATTGCTGTTTCACTATTATGCTAGTAGTAGTCATTCCCTGTCCCACCCATTGAGTACGCAGACATCGTCCGCATTTCTGCAAGCTGTTCTTGACTAGCGCTCGATGGATACTCGCGAATGTTAGCTGCGTACCGGTCGTTCTTTTTAGCATCTTCCTCCCACTGAACGTGGTCGTAGGTAGGTTCGCGCATCTGGATGCGACGCAGGATGGCTTGGTTCTCGGACGTGATTTTCTGCAGTTCGCGCTTGCGAAGACCCTTGTTGAGACTGTGTGCGTACGCGATGGATTGATTCTTGTTGTCCAGAGTTTCTCCTTGCATGATTGTTGACATCTTCTCCAGCAAAATGCGGTTTTCACGCTCGATCTCTGCGTAGCGCTCCTCCTTCATTTGCTCCTTCTTGAGGTTCTTTCGCAAATGGGTTGGACGGTGCGGCTCACTGTTGTCGATTGCACTCTTGATGGTGAAGAGCTTCGAGCGATGGATCTCCTGACAGCGCTGGTAGTATTTGGAGTCCGTGTGCTTGTTTAGCGTTGGGATAGCTTTGCGACCGCGATCCATGTTTGTGATTCAACGAAGTTGAGTTGATTGTTGTAGAGCTGAGTTCCTTGCGGCAGCAGGTCGATCTGAATATGGAGACTGCCCATCGCTGGAGTCTCTGCGGAATTTAGCAACCATACCATCGACTATTTTTGCTGGAGCAGCAGTTCAAGTGCAATTGCGGCCTGGATTAGCTTGTCATAAGACACTGACACACCGCACCCTTTCGTGCGCACAGATGTAACCATTTCTGATTACAGGTGGAACACACAAAGATACTTTTTGCAGCGAAGCGTCACAACGGCATCATTGAAGGTCTCCGATATGGTGAAGAAGATGGCCGAGCAGCTCACGTCCATTGAGCACGGCGCGTTCGACACGGCAGCGCTGCAGAATGAACTGGCGAAGGCTCTGGAAGACGACCGACTCTACAAACTCACGGATAATATGAAAAAGCGGGCTATCCACACCGCTGCCAACTACGACGAGTTCAAGGTGATGGAGAAGGAGCTCCTAGAATTCCCAGTCGGTTGTTGGTCCCTATCTAACTTTTCAATGTCTTGCATGTGCAGAATCTCGTGGCGTGTGCGGATCTGAAGCCGCTTTCGCAGAAAGAGCTGCGCGACTTTAGCAGGACCGAGAGGCAGACGAAGAAGAAAAAGCCGCACCAGAAAACTAAGAATGAGAGGCGATTCCAGCCTGCAGCTTCTGTGTTGGACGTCCCACCTGCGACTGCGGTTGATTTTTGCCGCAATTGGACGCGATACCTCAAGACCACCGACGCAAAGTTCAGGTATCACGTTGCTACAGATCTACGCATCAAAAACTGTGGTTATTCACTTTTCCTTATGATCAGGTATCTGCAAATTACCACACATGAACGGCTTGCTGAGATGTTCAAGCTTGACATCGATTCGGATTTGATGGCAGACATCATTCAAGTGCTGGTAGCGTCTTGGCGCCAGAAATCCGCTGATGAGAATCCAGAAGAACCAACACCAGCAGCGTTTTCTTTGTCTGTGGTGAAGACGCTGGCTCAAACGGCTCGCTTCTCGCTTATTCTGGACTTTTTCGATGACCAGCAAACGGAAATGGTGTGTAAGCTTTTCCACCTGGTGGAATCCACAGACGATTTACATGAGCAAGACCAGGAGACACTGGCCTTCCTCAAGACAAAGTTCCGGCTAAGCTAAGGATAAAACACCGATAACAACGAGTTTGGTGCATCAACGCTGACTATATTTGAAGACTGCTATTGTCTTTGTAAATTATGTTTTCTCATGAATCAATCTGCTGCCTATTGGGTTACCAACGCAGTGTCCCGTGTTGTACAAACAAGCCCAGCCCATCTATTTGGTCTCTGGTGAAGCCGACATGAAGTAGTCAAGCGATGACTTCGCGCACAACAATCCTAGCGTCAGCAGGAAGCAGCCCAGGCCGCGCATGATTAAATCGATCGTGTGGTTTTTCAGGCGCTGTACAAATAGCAAGATTTGTCAGGTCACTTTATCACAGGCTGTGAAATCTGCTGTGATTCACAGCAGATTTCGAAACGACATGCTCAATACGAACCTGCTTGTACTTCTTGAGCAACGAGAGCAGCAAGTAAAACCAAGTCGACACACCGCAGCAAACGCCAATTGCAAACACGACCGCCAGGAATAGCGTGAACTCCAGCATGCCGGTACCGTACACTTCAGTACAAATCACAAAAAAATGTTAATAAGCTCCAACAGGCCGTAGCAAGCCGTACGACAAAGTACCTGATGCAATGGCACCCGTATACGACGCCAGCAACGCCGGGTTAATGCCGGACATAGTAAGTCCCATGAGGATATTCTTGAGCACTTCACCCTGCGGTCGTCGCGCCCCTTTCCCGTGAGAAGCCTCTGCGTCAGGGTCCAGTGACGGCTTCATGTCGGCCTTTAAGAACACGAGTCCAATGAGCGTGAACATGATCGCGCCCAGCACTCTACACCAAAACCCCGTCAGACAGGAATACCCCCCCCCACAACCTGCACCGACCATCCACGTACTTGGACACTGGCAGCAAGAACTTGGCGCCAGCTAAGAAACTGCCGAAGCCCCAAAACGCAATGCCCGCATACGTCTGCACCACAACTCAACTATCAAAAAGCATCCACCTCCACCGCTTTGCATCCCTACGTACCGCCTCGGAGATGGCTCCCCCCACTGCAATTGTGAGCCCCGCGCTGTATTTCCCTTGAATGCCGAGCTTCAGCACCATCGCAGACGTGGGCCCAGCGATGGGCACCGAACCCAAGAAACCGAAGCAGAAACCCGCCACCAGCGGCAGCAGCAGCCGCAGCACGAACGGGGCCTGCGTTGCTGCCTCGGGGGTAGGTGTAGGAGCCTCCGTTGCGTCTCCGTCATCCGCGAGTCTTGTGTCGGCGGCTGTGGAGGGCGCTGGAGACTGCGGAGAGAGCCGCGAGAAGAGCAGAAACAGCAGCAAGAGCGCTGCAACACCGACGACCACAGGAACGGTGCGCAGCCGGCGATACGGCACCCAGGCGCGACGCATTCCTCGCTTGTAGAGAGGCAGCATTGTCCGCCGCGTCACTTTGTGTCGTTTTTTTCGGTTTGACGCTTTAGTGACTTGCGTTACCTCGTGAGAGTGACGTCAACTATTTCAACCAATCATAGCGCTTGGACGCGAAACGACGCGTCGAGGCTCAGTAGCCATGAGTGCCGATGCGCTGTCTGCGCCGCGCTCGCGCCTCATCCTGGAGCGCGTGCTGGGGCTCACGGCGCTTAGCAACGCCATGGTGGCCGTGAACCCCGTCTCGGGGGAGCTCGCGTACGCTGCCGGCTGCATCGTGGTCATCTACAACCTGCGGCGCAACAAGCAGGTGCGGTACTACCGCGTGGACAAGAGCGTGGCGTGTCTGTGCTTCTCGCCCAACGGCCAGTTCCTCGCTATTGGAGAGAAAGGCTACTTGCCCGCCATCACCATCTGGGACGGCACGGACGGCACGCTCTGCGCCGAGCTGCAGCGCCATCAGTACGGCGTGGCGTGCATGGCCTTCAGTCAGGACGGGCGCTTCCTGCTGTCGGCAGGACTCGTGCACGACCAGCATCTGTACGCGTGGGAGCTCAAACTGAAGAGGAAGGACGCCGCTCGCCGACTGGAGGTTGTTGCCGTGGGCTGTGCACTCGTGGAGGATAAGATCCTGGACGCAGACTACTGCCAAGCAGGCAATTTCTTTGTTACTGTTGGAGAGAAACACTTCAAGGTGAGGCTTTGGTGACAGAGAAACTAGTAGAGTTTCATAGAGTGCTAATCGTTGGCTGTTTGTGATGGTTTGTAGTACTGGTTCCTCGATGACAATGGATCGTTTCTAGCGACAGGGCTTCATCTAAATGAGCTCCCGGAGCTGCAGCATCGAGACGCTGTGGTAAATGCCAAGACGTCGGCAACGTTCACAGGAGTAGCGTGCGGTTACGGATCGTGCGAGTTGAAGACGTTCGCTGTGACTTCAGATGGAACGCTGTGCTGTTTTGGCGCGTCAGGTATAATGGAGCGACTGGTGTCTTTGGAGTCAAGCCGCGGTAATGCTATCTCCGTCACGGAATCGTACGTGGCAGTCGGCGGGTCGAGCGGCGTTGTTCGATTATTTAATCCATCGACACTCGAGTATCGCACCACGCTACCTTTCCCTCCAGCATTTGGTGATGCCAACAAGCCACCAAATCTAGCCCCGTCGTTGACGAGTATTTTATATCCTACTGACCCATTTCGGTACCCGGCGGCCATCGCTACTCGTATCACTGGTTCTCACGTAATTGCATTTTACAGTGATAGGAGCATTTTCATCTACGGCACAGCGAATCCAGATGCTGTAACGGTTGAACGCTCTTTCCTCTATCACAGCGGTGGGATTCGGGACATGCAAGTCGCTGGATCCGTACGAGGCGTCAATGGTAAAGGGAAACTGGTATACAGTGATAGTGCATCGTTCGGTGAAGACTCTGCAGATACCATCCCGACCGGAACATTTGTGACCTGTTCCGACGACAACACCGTTCGTTTGTGGAATTTGGAGTTGCATCGGCGGCCAGTGAAGCCGAATCGGTTTGAGCCCAGTGGAGGTCGGGCGGAGCACGAAGTTTGGAAAAACCCCTACAGTCAAGAAATGCTTCGCGTAATTTACAATGATGCCGAGCAGGACTTCGAAGAAGAAGACAACGGCGTTCTAGGAGGAACGTGTTGTCATGAGGCGAGTAATAGTGTGCATTCGCCGCCAAAGGCTCATGGTCGAAACAAAGGATTCAGAGCACTAGCCGTTCGTCCTGACCAAAGAGAAATCGCCTCTGGAGATCAAGAAGGAAATGTCATCGTGATACCTGTACCGTTGGAGAAGTCTGTAATTCGAATTGGTGCTCACAGTTCCAACGTGAACTGCCTCGCATACAGCAGCGTGAATACCAATGGTACGATTTTCATGGTGTCTGGAGGGAAAGACCGATTAATTCAATTGTATGATTGCCAAAAGGGTCATGCTGTGCTAAGTACCTTCGAAAGCCATTCAGCTGCTGTGACCACTGTGTCCTTATCTCGTGACGGTAAGACGCTGGTGAGCAGCGGAGCCGACAATTCTGTCTCGGTTTCTGGGATTGATACAAACGGGGACGTGGTGGAGTCCAAAGTGTTGCCCTTCACTGGGGGAAAAGTATTCGACACAGTGCTGCTGCCAGATACTGTTGTAGCATCCTGCAATAACAGACTGGAAGTTCTCAATACCATTAATGGGAAACAGCAGCAAATTCACCTTGTTGGAGAACAGCATCGTATTGCTGTCTGTCCCGCCAATTACTACGTTGCTATGAGTGGGTCATTAGCAGAGAGAATTATTCATGTTATTGATATCACTACTGGTGAAACTCTAGCTACCGGAACTGGACACGGTGAAGCAATCACGGCTCTGAAGTTTACACCTGACTGTCGTCGCTTGCTGTCAGCCAGCAGCGATGGATGTGTTTTTGTTTGGCGGCTAGCAGATGATATTCAAACTGAGATCAAGGCACGGTTACCACGCGTAACGGAGGATCAGAGACCAATTCCAGCACCATCGCGCGAAATAAACGTTGAAAATCAGGCCTCAGCGCTGCCGCCACCAGCCCCTCCAATTTCTGGACGCATCAACGTGAAAGGTAAAATCAGTGCTGTTGGCACCCCCAATAGCCCAGACACACTCCAATCTGCAGCGAGTGTCGTAGAGAAAGCTGCACCAAGCCGGTCTCCGAAGAGATCTCCCCCCAAATGGAAGGGAAATGGGGTGGCAGTACCCGGACCAATGGCGGGTATTCCTATGGAGGATTGGATGAGGACGAGAACATCAGCAATTCACGTGATTAATGACAATGATCGCAGTGCTGCGCTGAAAACAACGATGAAAGCTTCCTGTGACAACGGAACGCTTGCGATTGATCGCTTGCAAACGCCGGAGTGGGCAAAGACTGTTCCGTCTGGACCGGATTCGGGACAACCAGTCCACATTGTAGATCATCAAGCAGCTGCCCCTAGAAAATGGGGCAACCAAATCGCTGCATCATTGCCTACTAGCGATGAAGCTTTAACAGTCAATGACTTGGAGTCAAATACTTCGAGTTTTCAACAAATTGGTACGCAACGAGATCAGAATGCTGCCGTACCCTTACAAAGCTTACCACTGGGAACATCATCAATTCAATCTAGTAAGGCTGAGCTGATGAATTTATCTGTCGAAGTGGATTCTAACCCGAAGACCTCAAGCTCTTTAGCAATAGAGCGAGAGCAGTTAGAAAAACGCAAAAGGCAGATTGATACAGCAAATGCTGTGGCTGCAATGAATACTCGATTGAGCCAGCTGGGATTGATTAAACCACAGAAAACAACACCAACAGCGCGGTCGATCCAGGTGAGCAAGATGACACCATCTCCAACAAAAAGACGTAAATCTTCACAGTTACAAGACATCGCTGGTTTCGATAGCGCGATTGCGTCACCTTCACCCACGCCCGCCAACGCTATTGGCAATAACACTCCCAAGAGTTTTATTCCAGTTCCAAAGAAAATCATCAAAGAAGTAAGCGCTTCCATCATAGACCAGCGGTCTAGCAGTCCTGACAAAGTGACCGACTCATTTGAAATAATTCCGTCTCCGGTGAAAGGAGAAGTTGTGACTGACCGACCTGACCAGAATATCCGTGCAAATACCGTGGATAATGGTGAAACTACGAGAAATGGGAGCTGTATGCCAGCGGAGAGTACTGCCGAAATGTCCGCTGAAATGGCAGATGACACTAGCAGTGATGGAGATCTCGATAAATTTACCGAGGATTTGGTGAACCAAGCACTGAGCGCACTGAATAGCGAGGAACCACCAAGGCCACCCCCTGTAGACGATCGGGTAACAGCCTCGCTCAGTACATACACGCATGGATATGGACCACAGAGCTCACAGGCAAGGCAGGAAGCCGGCCGATCGCTTGAGGTAAATCTGCTAAATCGATCACGATTGGAGGTGGATGCATCGCTTAGCTCTTTTACGAGCGGATTTGAAGCCTCCACTCGACTTCAACAAGGCGGAGGTGAGGATGCCCAGCGCACTGTAGACGTGCGAGAATCACTAGCTTCTTCTTTAAGCACATTCACGGTGGGTTATGGCGGTGATACGAATGCTAACGATTCGCAAGAGGTTGTTCGGTCAAGTATCGCGACTGACGAGTCCATGAGCACATTTACAATGGGCTACAGTGCTGTGGCCGTGAGCCCAGCTGAAGTTCATCAAGAAATTGCAGTTGATGAGTCGCTGAGTAACTTCACCAGCGGATACCAAGCTGACAAACCTGGCATTCTCGCAGGTAGTTCTGACGGACCCCTCACAAATCCTACAAAGGCTTCTCTGAGTACGTTTACATCTGGCTATTGTGCTGAAGTGTCTCCAATGTCGACGAAGAAGGCTACGGGTAGCAAATGCGTCGACGTCCAGGATCCAAGTCGATTGGATGACGGCGGCAATGACCCAACACTTTTACGATCAACCGAGCAGGGTACGTGGTCCTGTGAGTGGAAGCAGTTCAATTGAAGACTGACAATTGAAGTTTTTGTCACTTTTGTTGCAGGTGCCTCCGACGCAGTTGCATTAAAAGTCATCAGGTGCGATTGCACTTTCGTCATCAGCAGATCAACGTTGTTACTGACGGATCCTTGTTTGCTGTTGATAGTGGCTTGCACCAACCACTCGAGGACGCAGCAACAGCTTTGGAGAAGCTGCTCTTGACCGACACAGCCAATGCAGGTACGTGCACGTGACTTGAACGGATTTTTGCTCTTGACCAAGCATCTTTTATTAACGAATGGATGGAATCACTGACAGACTCCAAGCTGCACGAGATCCACGAGCTTATTGAGTCGCTGCGATCGGCCATCACGACCAAGTTGAAGTTGGAACCTGTCCTGTAGACTAACCCATTCCATTCAGCAGTTCACTTCGATTATCCACCAATCGTTTTTCTTTTCCGACGGCGGACCTTTTCGTCCAATGAACAGTCGCCGAGTTCCCGATCTTCCTGTCTAAACTGATTCACTCGTGTTCAGTATACCGCCACTCTTCGCCGACGCCTGATTCGCCTCAGTCCCAATTTTGACAGGCATAGTGACAAGCTAATAGAATGGCGTCGGACGACACGGACAAGAAGCTGGACATGTCGTTGGACCAGATCGTGCAGGAGCGCAAGGCGGACGCGCCTGCCAACGCTGGGAAGGCCAAGAGCTCGTGGGTGGAGGAAGCGCAGGGCTTTGGCGATTGGTGGAATCTCATGCTGCGCTGTTGAGCAGGAAACGCGCCGAGCGCATTGCACAGTCGAGTCCGTACCCGGTTCAAGGTCGTCACGGTACGAGGCAAGCCGCTGGGAGTGTTCGTACAGGGGATGACGGCTGCTGTGCAGGAGACCAAGACATGGAGCAGGCTGCGGCCGTGGGCTGCCGCGTGTACGTGGGCAACTTGTCCTGGAGCGTCAAGTGGCAGGACCTCAAGGACCACATGCAGGCCGCAGGGCCCGTGGAGCTCGCGACGGTGCTGGAGTGGAACGGCCGCTCCAAGGTGCGCGCCATTGGAGGCAAGTGAGACGGATGGGGAGAGTGACTGGGTGCTCCGTGTTGCAGGGATGCGGGGTCGTCACGTACGCGACGGAGGAGGCGGCGCAGAACGCCATCGCCACGCTCAACGACTCGGAGCTGGGCGGACGCAAGATCTTTGTGCGGGAGGACCGGGAGGCCCAACTGGTCGCGGCGGTCAAGCCCAAGCGCGGCTTCCGTGTGTACATCGGCAATTTGTCGTGGAACGTCAAGTGGCAGGAGCTCAAGGACCACATGAAGAAGGCGGGCACGGTGGTGCACGCTGACGGTGAGGCTTTCAGTTGACACGTACTGTGTGTTACGCGGATGTCTCACTTTTGTTGCTGTTGTGACCAGTGCTGGAAGAGGCTAACGGCCGCTCGAAGGGCTGCGGGCTGGTGGAGTACTCCACTCAGGACGAAGCCAACAAAGCGATTGCAGAACTGAACAACTCGGAGCTGGAAGGCCGACTCATCTTTGTCCGCGAAGACAGGGAACCCGAAGGCGGCAGCATCTCCAAGTTTGCCAAGCGTGCAGCGGCTCCGCGTGGAAATGGCGAAGGCCGTCAGCTTTACGTCGGCAACGTATGTTCCCACATGGTGATCTCTGCGAGTGTAGCTAGCCTGACAATCTTTATCGCCCTGCCATGTTGAATCGTGCAGCTCCCGTGGGAAACGAACTGGCAGCAGCTGAAGGACCTGTTCCGAACGGTGGGTGACGTCGAGCGCGCTGACATCGCGGAGTATCCTGATGGTCGTTCGCGTGGTTTCGGTGTTATTCGCTACACGAATGCGGCGGATGCATGGCAAGCGATCGGTCAGTGGCTGATGTTCCTGTATGATGACGTTTACCTCCGATTAACTAATTGGGATCATCTTTTGCTTGCTGTATGACGTGCAGAGCGCTTGAACGGATTGGAAATAGAAGGCCGTCTGATCGAGGTGCGTCTGGACAAGAGGGAGTAGATTTCGAGACCAGGAATGCCGTCGATAGCTCACGAGGAATAGGAGTTGTGCAGATGGAGCGAATGAGCATGCTACGGACAAAAATGAAGTGATCTTCATCTCAATCTCTGCCCATTACCAAGATGCTGGGTCGTTCGTGTGTGTTACACACAGTGCGTAGATCGAATATGGTCCTTGCTGAAGTTATGAACGTCCGGTATGACCCCATGAGCTTTAGCAGAGTTATCACAAGGACGAAGAAGCAGCGGTAAAAACGCGAGCGGGGTACCTGGTGACCAACGAAAGTAGCGACAGGTCAACTATTGATGCTGCTGTGCTACGTGGGATCTTTGCGGCCATGGACACGAGATACGGATGCAATTTTGGATATAGTTCGATTCTTGCAGTGCACCGTGATCCAGATTTTGAAGAGACGCTCACGTGTTTGAGGTGAATTCATCGGCGAGGATGTGGGGAAGCTCAAGCACTCAGCCTGCTAAGGTCTGCAATCGTACTGCGAAGCGTTTGAGATTTACCTTAAGTGTGTAGAATGTGGGTGAATATCATCGTGTTGCACTGACATGCCCATTGCAGTCCTTGCACGTGGATTTTCTAGCAGAAGCTATATACGATCCTCGAGATGCCTTTGTATATGCAGCTTCACTCAACCAAGTGCAAGTAGTGAAACGTTGGTGAGCGTCGTCGATTCAGTGATGAAGCAGTGTGCAAAGGGGCTCAATTGACAAATGTTTTCGACTTGCCCGCCACGAACAGGATTGGGAAGAAGCTGAATGTCAATGAGACGGACAAAGAAGGCAGTCATGCGTTGTACATGGCTGCTCAGAACGAAAGCCTTGAGGTGCTCGAATTACTACTGACAAGTGGCGCAAACGTGGATCAACAGCAAGGAGACGTACGGCTACGTGAGATAATACTCTTCGCCTTCAAAATGAGCTCCTGAATAGTTGATTCTGTCACAATCGACAGGGTAAAACTGCACTTCATGCAGCTTGCACATGGGGTCGAATTGAAGCTGCACGGCTGCTTCTAGCTCACGAGGCAAGCATTGAGTCACGCGATAACGATGTAAGACATGCTTAACTCGTTTAAAGAAGCAGCCAACACTGACTGTAAATGCTTCTTTGTTGTCATCTAGGGGCAAGTTCCGCTTCATTGCGCTTGCCGCAATGGACATGAAGAACTCGTGCGATTGCTGCTGGACTCAGGAGTTGATCTCTTTATGGCAGACGGTTTTGGGGCCACGCCAATTGACGTCGCACGAGATTGGCAACGCTTGGACATTCTTGAGATGCTCGCAGGTAGGCAAGAAGAGGGACTGAGAGATGGTTTTCGGCTCGTTTGGCTGATTGTTCGTATTAATCTGGTGTAATTTCAGCTTACCGACAGACCGAATTTATGGAAGCGAACCGAGAACGGGTTGAGCTGGCAGCAAGCGGTCTAAGCAACCAAGTGGAGCTTCCTCAGGGCATTCGGGATATCGTCACCGCGTGTTTGTGCTAAATCAATCGCTTGTCACGTTAGGAATTATGTCCTGAAGACGGCAGCAACTTGATAAAATTAGCCGAATGTAGAAGTGCTGGAACCTTTCTCGATTCTTGTCCAAACTCACAAAATCAGCGAGTCAAGATTGCATTCGAGCACCGTTGTGCCATGCCTCTTCCTCGCTCTGCTTCGATGGTGCCGTCTCTGCGACGTTCTCGATCGGCTTCGATGAGCTCACTGGCTCAAGTAGATTTGGGCACGCTCGACCAGGAAATTGTTTTGGTCAGCAGTTCACCGTTCCTTGCTTTGATTTGTGCTGATAAGAAGGTGACTTCTAACGCATGAATTTTACCCTCTAGGACTATGCAAGAAAAGTGATGCAGCTTCAGCCACAACCAGCGACCTCAGCGGTGGGTCCCGTAAACGTGCAACCTGAAAAGGTGCACTACCTCTCGATGTTGCACAGCTCATTCACAAAATAATTCTTCTGCAGGAGAAGCTACAAATGCTGTTCGCTCTGTCACAGAAGCTTCTGAAGTAAGACTCCAGTCAAACATCAGGATTTATTCAACGAGACTTGCTTACAGCATTCGTCCGCTTTCCTTGCAGGTGGTTTCTTGAGGACCGTGAACGAGCCCAAAAGCGTATGTGAAGATCACCTGACGTTATCAGTAATTGTCTCCGTGATGACCATAGTTTTCTGTCGCAGTGTTAGGCAGTAACCCGTTGCAACCAAGCACTGCCGGTCAAACGGAGGCAGTTATACCTCCACTGTAAGTAGAATATTGCTACGAAGTTTGCAACGTCTAATCTAGTCTGTTGATGATGAACAGTAGGCACGTTGAGAAAGTAGTGCCACAAAGCGTTGATATTCAGCAATCGAAGGAAGCCGATAAACCAAGTGTAGCTTCGCGAATTCTGGCATCTGCTATAGCTCCAGTCTCTGGATCAGACGCTAAGCTAGCTGTCAACCTCAACGTTTCAGCACAAAGCAAGTGTATGAAGGACCCGATCCAAGATTCACCTGTTCGACCAGCAGAACCAACAATAATGCCGATGCGTTTAAGCCTGCAGTCTGTTACTGAAGACGAACCGATAGCGGTCGAGTCATCACTAAACCCCACTGTGCCTGCACCTCAAAATGTGTTGGTATCACAAGAAGCGAATCCGTTGCCTCCACCAAAACAGGATGCTTTGCAGGTGTACCTGCAAGTTCAGCGATCTGTCATCTGTGTGCAGAAGTACATTCGGGGATTCATGGTACGTTTTGATAACCAAGTTGTTTGATGAGGAGAAGGATACCTCTAACTCAGATGTCTTCAGGCACGGAGGAGGTTCTTTCGGGCTCTTGAGGAACTGTTGCGGGGCCACACATAGTGTTCAGGAACCGAGAGCTTGCGACATCAATTGAAACTGAGCAGCTTGGCTCAACTAGATCTTCTTAATGATCACTCCATTCTGTTAAGTTTCCACATTAAACACGCCCGTACCAACGCACGAACCACACTACATGTTTGGATTAAGGTTAATGGGAATGGGGCTGCGAGAGAACTTCTTGTTGCGCGAGCCTTCAATACGCGGATGCATAGGCGGCCGCGCCGCATCGCCTCTGATTCCCATTCCGAAGCCCATGACATCACCAAGACGGGGCGTGCTCGGCGTTTTCTAAGTCAAATCCCAAACCGCAACAATGCACCAAGTCAGACAAAGTCTACTTAAACTACATTTCCCATAACAACTAACCGGATCCTGTCGGTCGCTCTCCTTCGTGATCAATTGGTACTGGAGAGGCGGCAGTCGCACGCCGTACTCGTTCGAGATGAGCGGCAGTGGAATACTGTTGCGCTTGTCCGCCAGCTCCATCATGAGCTGCCAGTCAGCAACAAAAATAAAAAAGTAAGTACCCACATCCAACTTCAGCAACAACAAAAAAGAAAAAAAAGGTCCACGCACCTCTCGAGGCGGCACTTGGGCGTAATGGTGGTTCAGTCTCGACGAAATGGCCAGTCGGACGTCGTCGGGATCAATAGTCTGCATAAAATAATAAAAAAATGGCAGCGTCACGCCTCGTT
The DNA here is from genome assembly GCA_024679135.1 of Phytophthora foliorum. Lineage (NCBI taxonomy): Eukaryota > Oomycota > Peronosporomycetes > Peronosporales > Peronosporaceae > Phytophthora > Phytophthora foliorum. The sequence continues at coordinate 29,962 of JAHWLE010000139.1, forward strand.
TCTTGACTCAAAATGGATCGTGCTCTCTCCTACCTGCTTGTCCGCGTACATGGAGTACTCCTGGGCATCCACAAGGATCTCCGTGACGTAACCTGCATAAAATATTAATGTATATATAAGTAAAAAATCAATATAGTTTTACGCCGACAGCTCGTACGGTGGACGAACTCCTGCAGCTGCGCCACGACGCGCGGCTCGAACTTGTCGGCGCCCATGGACTCCAGCAGCTGCTGCATGGACAGTACGTCCAGCGGCTGCACGTCCGCCCCCTCGTCGCGCTCAGTCGCGTCGCCCTCCTCCTCGTGGAGGCGCTTGCTCGCCCTAATCTTGGAGTCACCACCCATGACCAAATGGAAAATGCCACAAATTGAGAGTTGTTTGTGGTAATCGTACTTTGTAGGAGATGGCTACAGCAGGCTGATCGATCGCATTTGTTTTCCCATTTCAGGGTTTTGACCGCACGTTACAGTATCAAAAACCTGAAATGGGACGATGGGGAGTTGTATCTGACGAAGGAGTTTGCTGTGTTAATGCGAACAAACTGAAACGGATCCCGCCTACTTCTATTGAAACTCAGCTAGCTGCCAGAGCTGCAACCACCTCATTGAGAAAAAGCAACCTCGCCGGACACTGTCTGCTGCCATTCGAGGACACTTCCGACGGACCTGTGTCCCAAGCTATTGGACCACGTCGAGTTTGTTTGGGCAACTGACCATCCATGGAGACGACGTCCGTAATTGTCGCTGATGCTAGAGACGTCGAGGTTGAGGATGTTGAAAATGGACATAACACTGAGGTATCCCAAATTACAGTCGAAGCCGCCCAGGAAGCTCTTGCCCACGACAGATCGATTTTGCGCTCAGTGGGTAGAATCACCTTCTCAGCGGTTTACTTTGCGTTTTTCACGAACATGTTGTTCACCCACATCCCGACCGCCCGCATGTACGAGCAAGCGTACGCAGTAACTTCCATCTTGGCCACGTCAGGTGGCGATGCAGTCACGCCTGGTTCGCCCATCAAATTTTACAACATTGGTCAACTCAGCGATGTCTTTGACTGGCTTACGAATTCGTTCGTCCCAGCAGTGTTCGTGACTCAGGACCAAAATGGAGTGGATTTAGCCCCAGCGGACTGGGCTCGCATTGGCTTGTTCAACAAGGCGCTAGGTGGGGTGCTGATTGAGGTGTACAGCAAATCGGCTGTGGATTGCGATGGAGATGGCTCTCTCTTCGAGTTGTACCCTGTTTGCCATGTGTACGAAGGCACTGACAACGAATACAATCCGTACATGCTCATATACAGCCTCAACGCAACTGAGGCGTCGGAAGGCCTCGCTGAATGGAAGTCAGCCAATTGGATCGACAGTTCGACAGACAAGGTCGAGATTTCAGTGTTGACGTACAACGGCGAGCTCGAAGGGTATGTTGTCACCGAACTAGTGTTGGAATTTCACGCTGGTGGCTATATCACGCCGAAAGCGTTGACGAGACCAATGATCTCGATTCCTTACGGGAAGCAAAGCTCTTTTGCGAGCGACGTTCTCGTCTGGATCTGGTGGGGTGTAGCGGCAACGTGGGCGTTCTCCTGCGTCTGGGAATGGCGCAGCAAAGAGGTTCGTCCATCTCGACGATACATGATCACCCGCACTTTTGATCTTTTCGTTGTCGAAACAGTCATGTGCATCTTCTACGCTATCTGGGCGAGCATTGTGGCTTTACTCAACGATAATGATTTCCAGAACTCCCTTTGGCTGCTCGCAGATCCAACTGCCATCGATGTCGAGGGAACTGCAGATGACATTCATTCTCTCAACACGGTCATCGACAACCTGAAAAATATCGCTAGTCTCACTGCAGCACTTCGAGTGGTTGGTGCCGTCATTATTGCTCTCATCGGACTTCAGATTCTGAATCGGTTCCGTTTCCACCCGCAGCTCAACATTCTAACTCGCACTGTTGCCAACGCGCTAAAGCAATTCGGTTCCTTCTTTGTGGTGTTCATCGTCATCTTCTTGACGTTCACGATCATCGGCTGCATGATCTTCGGTGACCGGGCAAAGGAGTTTTCATCGTTGGACAACTCAATGGTATCGTGCATCAACATGCTTTTTGGTGTGTTCGATTTCGAGACGATCAAAGAACTACAGTTTTCTGTCGCCTTTTATTGGATCTACATGATCGTTGTGAGTCTGGTGCTGATGAACATGATGCTGGCTATTGTGTTGGACGCCTACGAACAAGTGAGCAGCGATAGCTACAAGAAGTCCGCCAATTTGGAACTCGCCAACAGAGTGAAGAATATTTGCTGGGATCAGGTATGTGAGTTGCACATCGTGCTGTTTTCTCGAGACACTGTGGTTTCTCGCGGAAAGATCAGACCACTTCTACTGGAGCGAATGCTCCAACAGAAGCTCAAGAACAACCCAGACACAACTCTGTCACAACAGCTACTGAAGTCACTGTTTCCAGATGCCGACATTCGGTCTGAAGATTTTCAAGCCACACTACAGCACGTTGAGCAGGGTATCGTTATCCTAAATAGTCTGAAATCAGAGAATACCCCTTCCACGTAAGAGTAGGTCTCGAGAATTAGCTTGATCATTGCTTCAATCTATGAATACATTCCTATCAAGACTTTGTTGCTATCTGGGCAGCTACACAAGCACAAGATGTTATACCGATGCAGACAACCCGAAGCGTTGATTTTGGGTTCTATCGCCAAGCAAGCAGCAGACAATTTTCCAGGCTGTCGATGGTGTCGCAGTAATGGACGAGGCGAGTCTTCAACTGGAGCTGCTTCAAATATGCTGCGCGCCCGGCATCTATGATGCGCTTGCACTTCCTTCCTAAAACTGCACGATCCTTTTTGCTGTAGTGCAAGTAGCACAAGCAAGTACAGCGTTAGATAAGAAGCGCAGTACCAGCAACAGAAACAGAAATATTTCACGTACCTTATGCCAAGAATGTGTTGCACCGCGTCGCCTTCAAGGCCCATACCACATGTAGTCCATGATGTCATGCTAGTTAACAGCTCAAACTCCTGCGGCTTGAACCCTTGAGCCTCGAAAAAGGACGGATTTACGTAGTCTTCCCAAGCGCAAACATGGTGACAGCACAGCGCGATCGCCAAGCCCTGAAAGCGAGAGCTAACAGCAGACGCTGCGATTTCGGAAGGAATCATCTTGTCACCGCTAGGTTTAGGCAGCGTTTGAGCGATAGCTCGAAGCGACAAATCTGTGGCCACGCCGCATAAGTGCTTGGACATGCAGACGACGGGCTTGTCCAGGATTTCTTGCATACCGGCAAAATTCAGGTGACGGATGTCGATTTTTGCTCTCAGCGTCGTATCCTTTGCTCCTTCATCGCTCTTGTTATCACCGCCAATAAAACGATCAGCCTTGCCTCGCGTATGGGCCCGGTCAATGAGCACATACAGACTGTCCGGGAACATCTGAGCCAGCGCAAGCGACAGCATGCCTCTTCCAGCGCCAAGCTCCACGAAAGCTGCGTTCGAGTCCTGCAGCAGCTTCACGTGCTCCATATGGCCAATGATCGAGGCCTGTTGCTCAATGTGTCGCAGCACGCTCTTTGACGCGCCCGCCTTCTTCTTCTCCTCAAAAAGTTGGTCGCAGCATTTGTGCTGCAGCTTCTCCAGAGCCAACTCGCCCACACAAGAATCGTACGCTGCGTCAATGCGTTTCCGCAGATCCGCAAAGTCAATAGCCACGAGCTTATCAATGATGCCCTGTTGCTCCTGAGCTGAAGGCTCCGAGTGCTCGTTTTCTTTATCCTCAGCAGGTTCTTGCTCAACTGCATCACTGGAGGCCGTTGAGCCCTCTTCCTTGTCGCTGCAATGACTGCCAGAGTTGATATTGTGGCTGTAGTACGGCAGCTTCTTCATGGCGTCCGCGTCCTTCACCCGGTTGCACACCAGCACGTGCTTGGCCAGGTCGAACTCGTAGACCGTGTGGGACGCGTCCACAGGGCACGGCACGCGACGCCGCGTGGCCGCCTTGAATTTCTGCGACTTGCTGCTCACAGCCGCGTCGTTATCGGGCAGGTGGTTGCCGCAGAAGAGCGAGCCTGGCACTCTGCAGCGTCACGGTGAGCCAAAGTCTGCAATCATTTCGAAACACTCACGGCCTGCAGCGCACCTGGAGATGTTGCAGAAGCGGTTCTTGCGCACCACTTTGAACATGCAGCGATCCCATTGGCCTCCGCTCTTTGCATCGGACTTCGCCTGCTTGCGACGCTTCCTCTGGGCGTCGCGCGCGAGCTGCTCGGCGCTGCGCTTGGCGGTCTCCATCGTCGCCTCGACTGAACTATTGGCGACTGGTACGCTGCTCGACGATTGGATGAAAGGGGGCTCTGAATGAATCGCATTGGTCGAAAATCAAATTTTGACTAGCAAAAATGGAGGACGACAACGCTGAGCTCCAGGTATTAATACGCGTTCGTGATGGCGCGATTGAGGACTTTAAACTGAAATTGGGCCATATCCAGCATTGCGTGGGTGTACTGTAGCTTAGCTTGTTGTTTTGTGTGCGTTTTGCTGCGTTTTCCGTCGCGTTAGAGCGAAGAAATCGAAGTTTTACAGGTACGGACTCCACTATTTGGTCGGGTATGGAATATGCCTAACATTTGTCATGCATTTATGATGCAGTCCATCTTTGAGGACGAGTTCCAGCTCAAGAATGACTTGGACCAGCCGGGCGTCGCGAGATCCTTCACGATCTCAGTGCCTGGGCCTCATGCCATTGTCCTCCTGGTGCACCTGCCCCAAGGGTATCCGTCCACGGACGCCCCGGTCGCTGAAGTGTACGAGTCTTTTGGGCTGACAAACACCCAGAGAGAAGAAATCCTGGAGAACTTGGTGCGTTGATGGCTGAGGAAGTCATTTACTATTGACGCAGCTTTTGATCGGACCATGTATCTGCTCTTGGTGGTGTAGGCGGGAATCTTTGAGCGCTCGAGTGGCCAGGTGTGTCTCTACGAGTGGATCGAGGATGTGAGGGAGAAATACGTTAATGCTGAGCTGGATGCTGCTCAACTGGATGCTGAGGACGAGGGTAGCGATGAAGAAGGGGTTGCAGCTCATGCGCACCTTGATGCGTTAGAGTACTTCGAATCGGATTCTCAAACCCTGCGCCCTCGCGTACGGACGGCGCAGCAGGTCCGCGACGTTGAGCGTGAAGCGGTGATTGCTCCGCTTATCGTTCATGGCACGACAATTGTGGATCGTAAAAGTACCTTCATCGCCCACGCGTGTCCGGTCAAGGGTGTTGAGGATGTGCGCTCTTTTCTCGCGTTGCTGCTCGATGATCGCAAGATTGAGCGAGCGATCCACAACATGCTGGCATATCGAATCATTGGCGAGTTCACTGTCAAAGACAACGACGAGGACGGTGAACACGGAGCTGGAAGTAAGCTTTCGAACCTACTAGAGCTGCTCAAGGCTGAGAATGTAGCTGTCGTGGTAACGCGATGGTACGGTGGCATTAAGCTTGGTCCTGATCGCTTCAAGCACATTAACGCATGTGCACGGCAAGTACTGGAGGACGGGGGCTTTCTGGACGAGGCTAACCTTCATCACAGTTGCAAGAAGAAGAACAAGCGGTGATATAGTGCAGTGGGTCAATCATAGACACAATCGTAGCTCCCACTGTGTAGCCTCCATCGGGTTTGAAATGACAAGAAGAATTTGTACTTCTGTAGACAGGAGAGCTTGTTTTATTCCTCGTGTTTACTTCGTGCGCTCAGTGTCTACCGTGATATGCCATCAGTTCGCCAAAACAACTACATGTAATGCGCTATCACCTTACAAAATGCGGTTGCCGAGGGCGGACGAAATGAGCAGCAGCGCCATGTCCACGGTGATTTGAGCCCCGTCGCCAGGTGCCAGCGTCGGATTCACCTCAACCATGTCCAGACCTACCAGCATGTTGGTCTCCGCCACGGCTTCAGCAACATAATGCGCTTCACGCCACGTCAGTCCACCACGCACGCGAGTGCCCGTGGAAGGAGCCACCAGCGGGTCCACAGCATCAATGTCGTAGCTCATGTGCAGCGGGCGCTGCTTCTTGCCACAGAGGTGGTCCAGCGCCATCTCCATAGTCTTGCCAATGCCGTAGCGGTCCACATCCTGCATCGTAAACGCCTTGATGCCCTTCTCGCGGATGACACGACGCTCGAACTTGTCCACGTCGCGCAGGCCGACGTACACCAGTTGCTCCGGCTTCATCGTGGGGCCGTTGACGAGCCACTCGAAGCCCGGGACCTTGGAGCTGTCCACCATGCCGTCCATAAGGAACGAAATGGGCATGCCATGCATGTTCCCAGAGTCCGAGTCCGCGGGCGTGTTGATGTCAGCATGGGCATCCACCCAAATGACGCCAGCATCCGGGTGCACCGACAGCAATCCCGCGAGCGATCCAGCCCCAATCGTGTGGTCACCTCCCAGCACCAAACACAACTTTCCTTCTCCCGCCTTTTGCTGGAACACTTGGTAGAGCTGCTTGGTTCCGTTGCCCACTGTCGAAAACAGAAACACACATCAGCTTCAAACGGTACCAAGAACTTGTAAGCACTGCCCCCGCATACCAGGGAAGCACTGCTTGGCTTTGCCGTAGCGACGGTCCAGCGTCGGGTCGTTCAAGGACGGCGCCACGAAGTTGAGGTTGCCCGTCTCCTCCACGGACCAGCCCAGGTCCACCAGCGTCTTGTGCAGGCCCGCCTCGCGCAGCAGATCCGGCCCGCCGTCCGTCCCCAGCAGCGGCTGGCCATCTGCACCACATCACCAGCAAGAGAGGCGTTAAAGGG